>JBBBDQ010000748.1:3450000-3557500 GCA_037127315.1 Ascarosepion bandense | reverse complement strand
AGAGAAAGGAACACAACAAAGATATCTGGAAAGAAAGTATTATTCAAAGTAAGAAATTAGAAATTGGTTAAGCGAAGAAAGAAAGACCAGAAGGAAGAATGTATGCTAGAAGAAGAATGAATATCGAAATAAATAAAAAAATAAAGAAAGAAGGAGTGAAAGAAAGAAAGAATATAAAAAGAAAGAATGAAAGGGAGAAACGATAGAAGGAAAGAAATGAATTCATATCCAAATAAATAAAGAACAAGAGAAAGAATGAAAAGATGAAAACAAGAAATAATGAAATAAAGGAAGCAGGAGAGGAATGAATATCAAATTTTAAAAAAACAGAGAATGAATGAAAGAATTAAGGAAATAATGAAAATGATGATGAAAATCGGGCCTTGTAGTACCGTCGATGCAAGGATTGGTGTTTGAACCAGTTAAAAGAATGAGAATTTTGTAAGGAGTTCTTTAAACAATTTGCTGTAATAGCGCCGGATTGTAGAGATCGATTTTGGTTTCGGGAAATATATCTGAGGGAATACAGGTGAGGGATACTAAAATCAAGCGCGTACAAAATTTAAATACCTGGGAAGCGTTCTAACAGAAGACGGAAAGTGCGACACAGAGATCCGAAGGCGAATTGGCATGGCAAAGAATAGCAACAATACCAGTAATAGTAGGTGCGCTTGGAATGATAAAAAAATAATAAAATAATAATAAAAATTGTAGGCGATAATAACAATAACAGTAATATTGGGAGCGCTTGGAATTATAAAAAAAGAACAAAACCGGTATTAGAATAGTAGGTGATATTAACAATAACAGTAATAATAGGCACATTTGAAATTTTTTAAAAAATCTAACAAAACAACGCATTGAAAGTTTTACTGGAAATCTCAGCTTAAAGAAATATACAAAAATTGTCTTGATAAACACAGCCCGCACACTAAGAACTTTTTCCATGTAACGCGTGGTGTTATGGGAAATAGAAAAACGAATAAAATGTAGTCATAACAACAAACCACAACTTATCTTAGGTTTTTCGTTAAACTTGGGGTGACCGCTTGGGAATACCAGGTGCTGTAAGCGTTTAGTGACGGATATGCGTTGTGGTGCAGTAGATATCGGCTCAGAAAGAGAAATCGGCGAGCCGAGGTCGAATTCTAGTTGAATACCCTGCATTCATTTAAGCCCTGGTACACTTGGGAAAGGTATTAATCCGTCCCTTAGCTCCAGTTATGAGTTAAATAACAAAGGTAGGACTTGGGGACCCTGCTCTTACAAATAAATCCCAATGAATCTTGATATTCGAAAAGAAAAAAAAGTATTACTAGACAAAAAACTTATATTAAAAACAATAAATTTTTGAAAGAAAAAGGTATTACCAGCAATAAATAAATAAAATTTAGTTGGCAATAAATGACCCACCGTGGTTGATATGCCATAAAAACAAAACAACCAACCAATGATTAAACTTGATAGGTAGTGTGACTATAGCAGAAATCGAATTATCACGAAAATGACATATTATAAACGAAATGTTCCAAATATGCATAGATCACTTTTCTGAAGAGCTCTTTTTGCTCATTGACCTCAGAGAGGACTTGGTATTTATACACTTAAAAGTACTCTCTGGTAAGTTATACTACAGACAATAATAATAAAATTAATAATAGTACGCATAAAGGCAAGAGGAAAAGAAAGAAACAAAGCATAGCTTACCTTCAGTTAAGTGCCATAAGTGATACACACTTGGGCGGTCATGTCTCGAAAGAGACATGACTGACTGGGCAGAAGATTATCCTGCAGTAGGTTGCCATTGCTTTCTGCGGTAGACTAGTTGCTAGCCAAGGCTATAGAACCCAATCTGTCCTGTTATTTGACTCATAGCTAGAGTGGGGAAGAGATGTATTAAATTATTAAGTAGTAATTAGTGGGGATCAATTTATTACTTCATAACAATATACAACGGATCCCCCATTTTATGCCCAGCAGAAGCCTTAATCATGTTTTCAACTATTATATTCAGGCAGTCAGTTAAGTGCCATACGTGTTACATGCTTTGGGCGATAATGTTTCGAAAGAGACATGACATAATGGGCAGAAGATTATCCCGCAGTGGGTTGCCATTGCTTTCTGCGGTAGACTCGTTGCCAAATAAGGGTGTAGAACCCAGACTGTCTTGTTGTTTATCCCATAACTGGGAGGAATAAACGGATTAATGTTTTTTCCAAGGATATTTGTAAGTCAATGCAAGGAATTCAACTGGAATTCGAACTCGGCTTCTCGATTTGTCGTTCCGATTCGTTATCCACTTCACCACAACGAACATCCAGTCAGCTTAACTTACGAGATTTGAAAAGATTGCAAACGTAGCTCTTACTGGTGTAAAGACCAATTATTTATTAATAGGATGATCTTGGAAAACTGCTTCAGTACAAAGAAAAAAATCTCAGTACTGTTTGTATATATTATCTTAAGGCATTCGATAGTGTGCCAAATTCTTGGACTTTAAAATCTAATCTAAACTTATTTATAAATGGAACTTTGTGTGTGTGTGTGTGTGTGTGTGTGTGTGTGTGTGTGTGTGTGTGTGTGTGTGTGTGTGTATCCGTTACCTATAGACTCCGAAACAGCTGAAACCGATTTTCTTGAAAATTTACACAGTTGTACTATAAGCGTCTGCGAGTGTTCTTAGCTAGGTTGTGTGTCGAGGTACCTCCGACAAATATCGAAAATCGATAATCGAAAAAATCGGGTTATAGAAGGAGTGGTCCGATTTTAATCAAATTTCATACACTCATAGAAAAAGACATAAGAAACGATATTTAGCAGTTTCAAGGTTGTAGTTCTTACAATAGTGCATCGATAATATATATATATATATATATATATATATATATATATATATATATATATATAAAAGGCAAGATGTTTGTGTGTATGTCTGTTTATCTGCCTGTATGTCTGTATTTTTTTCAGCAATTTTATTTTAGTTTTTGCTTCGGGTTTGGCTCTAAGTAAGTATAATTATAGTTCTTCGTCTCAGCCATGATACCATTTACTCAGAGGACTTATTTAGCCTTCAAAATTCAGTTTACAACGAAAAAACATTTGATATAGATGCCAGGAAATCAAAATTTGACTTATATCCATTCATTTTTCTTTCAGTCTACGTTTTCGCTTTAACTAGAAACAGCTATTGCTTTTTAGTCTTTCGTGCCAACGTCCAAAGAGTCTGAGCTCCAGGACCATGGATTAGTTTTGAAAGATTTCATTACACTTGAGCAACGCCGGGCTATACTGCTAGTGATGTATATATACTAGGTGCGATTGGTAAATTGTCGCAATTATTTTATTATTTCAAATATTCTTTAGGCTGAGTCTGAGCTCCAGGACCATGGATTAGTTTTAAAGCTTTCATTTCACCTGAGCAACGCCGGGCTATACTGCTAGCGATGTATATATACTAGGTGCGATTGGTAAATTGTCGCAATTATTTTATCATTTCAAATATTCTTTAGGCTGAGTCTGAGCTCCAGGACCATGGATTGGTTTTAAAGCTTTTATTACACGCGAGAAACGCCGAGCTATACTGCTAGTATTAAGCTAAAATTGTCATAGACAACATCTATTGGATTACTACCATACATAGAAACAATATAAACGAGATTTACATTTAGTAAATTTAGTAGAAATCCAAAACAGAACCTAAGAACATCTTCTGAAGAAAAGCTATAAAAAAAGCTAAGAATAAAGTTCTTGAACAGATGAAACAACGCTGGCATGACAATACTTTACATGGCCAAGATCCGGAGCATGCTTTTAAGGCCTATACAATTTAAATACTCATCGATGGTTACGAGCATCTGAATTAAAAACTGTAAGGAGAGATTTTATTCTTTCAGCCCGAGACCAGAATTTTTCCCGAGGAAGTTTTAGGCAAATATCGTACATAATAGTGTGGACCACAAATGTAGTTTCTGTGACTAATATCAGGAATCCATACACCATCTAACATCAGGATGACCGGTATTTGAAATAGAAAACATTACAATTCTATACGATTACACGATTTTCAGAGAGAGGAATATTGTTGCAAATAGGCCAAACAAAATTTTCAAAAACCGGAAAGAAAACTTGTTTACTAATTGATATGGCTTGCTCAGCAGACTGTAACATAGCAACCAGAGACCTTGAAAATATATCAAAGAACAAAGACATTGAAATTGAAATAGATTAAATATGGAAATTGAAAAGAAGATTAGTACGAGTCATAGTAGGTGTGCTTAGAGTGATAAAAAAAGGAACAGAAAAATATTAAAATATCTAGAAAACCCAGCTTAGAAGAAATACAAAAAATGTATTGATAAGCATAGCTCACACACTAAGAAGCACTTTGTCTATGCTGGTCCTGGGTATGACAGTAAACTGCATCCAGCCGCAAAGCCTCTACTTGGAAGGTGGTAAGGAGTATGGAACCATAATTTCATTGCTGTTGTTCCCAGGTCCACCCTGACCCGGAGTGGTAATACCTGTTAGGGTCCTATCAATGGGAAAATATTTAACCCCAAAACTGGGGTCAAAACACTATGAAAGTGTAAAAATAGACTTATAGAACTACTTACATAAAAATTGACTTTTATAGAGAAAAAAAATTGAAGGAAAAAAAATTGCCAGCAATATATTTTTGAGGAAAAACTTCTTACCATAATACATTTTTCCCAGCAATACATTTTGGAATAAAAAACTAGAAGTAAAATAAAAGAAAAATAATAAAAAAATAAATAATTTTTCTGGCTAAGTCAACCTTCTTTCTATAACCGAATATTTAAAATAAATACATTAAAACCTCATCTTTTTGACATTAAATAACCCACAGGTTGAAACACCATTAAACAAAACTCAAACTTAAACTCAAACTTGTCAATGCTAGAGATGTTCTGAGAGATAGAAAAACAAATTATGAAATATACGCGTGACAAAACGCCACTACCTGCTTTAGGTCCTCCTGCAGACTGGGAAGGTAGCGTGACTAATATAAAAATAGAAAGATAATAATTATAATAACAGTGATTATTAGAAAGAGCAGTCAAAGAAAACAAACCTCCGCCAAGGCAATACCGACATCATCTCAAAGATTAGCAAGAGACGATTTTCCTGTTTAGGATTTGGTTTACGGTTTTTCTCTTTTCCAATCTTTTCACTCTTACGTAGCCCCCTGCGCATCAGTGGCGTTTTCACCTTGCTTGGGGTGATATGCTTAAAAAAAATGAGAAAGAATAACAGCAATGAAACTTGAATGTTCTCAGAATTAAATGCACACTTAAAATGAACCAAGAAAGATGCAAAAAGTAGTAGTAAAAAAAAATAGTCCCAGAAAATCAATCCAGAATCTTTATCTCGTACCAGATCCAATCCAGAATCTAATCAGTTTCTGCCAGTCCAGAGGGCAATGTTACTGAAAGTTTTAATCCAAATTCATTCAGCGGATTTTGAGATACCTTGACCAAGGATAGAAACAGACAAACGCGACTGAATACAATACATCCGCTGAGGTATTAATAGTAATGCTTCCAAACGAAGCTGCTATCTATTAAATATCACAGACAATCGTTCCTATCCCCCATTAGCATGGATCAGGCTAATCTCCCTGCGCAAAAACACAAACAAAACACTGCGCATCCTCGGGTTAACTCTCACTACAGACTTCAAGTGTAATGACTATAACTAAATCCGCTGTTAAGAAGGTCCGTTCTCTGTGGAAGGCCAGGACGTTTTTCCCGTCTGAAACAATCCTACACATCTATAAATCTAACATCCGCCCGTGCATTGAATACTGCTGCCATATCTGGTCGGGTGCTACTGCTATCCACCTCGGGGTGCTTGACAAAATCCAACGGAGAATCTGTAATATGATCGATCCTCACTTGGCTCAGATACAGTCATTTTCTCACCGGCGCAATGGGGCTTCCCTTTGTCACCATTCTATGGAATTACACCATCTACACAGAAAGAAAAATTGAAGCAAATAGGCCGGACATTATTTTTAAAAACCAGAAAGAAAAAACTTGCCTATTAATTGATATGGCTTGTCCAGCGGATTGTAACATAGCAACCAAGGAATTCGTAAAGCTGTCAAAATATAAAGACCTGGAAATTGAAATAGAAAAAATGTGGAAATTGCAAACAAGAATCGTGCCAGTGATAGTAGGTGCACTCGGAATGATAAAAAATGGAACAAAACAATATATTGAAAGAATCCTTGGAAACCCCAGCTTAAGAGATATACAAAAAATTGTCTTGTTAAGTACAGCCCACACACTAAGGAGAACTTTGTCTATGTAACGCTAGGGATGTCAGAGGAGATAGAAAAAACATGAAATGGAGAAATAGCAAGACACCACGACCTGTCTTAGGTCTTCCTGCAGATTTGGTAGGTAGTGCGGCTATAGCAGAAATGGAAATATGATGAAAAATGACAGCATAATAATAATAATAATAATAATAATAATAATAATAATAATAATAATAATAATAATACAGACAGCTGTGGTCATTTGTGACATGAACGCGCACCCCGTTCTTTGTTGACCCAACGCAACACTCCCATCAGTGATGTATAACAAGATGGTGGTGTAATCTATGACTATCTAATTTGGGACAAATATCGGATACGTAAACTCTGGTGAAAAATCAGTGAACTGAACAAAAAAGCACATTCGTCACTAGAACATTTGCAATATAATTTCCAACTGGTCTAAGCACGTGTGAATATCAGCTTATATATTTCTGAATGAAATATTTTCACAGCTTCTGTTCTGATGAGTTTATCTCACTGTATATATGAATTTACTCGAGCCATAATATTAGCAACTAAGTCCCGCCACCCATTTTACTGTAAAATCAATAAAATGTAAACCCAAATTCTACTCCACCAGCTTCTTTTCTCGCACTTCCCGCCTGTGGAATTCCCTTCCGTTTACTTACTTCCTCGACAGCTTCAATCTCCAAGAATTTAAATTTAGAGTCAATAGCCATCTTCTATCTCACTAACTTGTATCCTCTCTCATGCTTCTTTCTCCGTCCACTCCACTCTCATCAGTATTTTCATCCTTCTGTTACCCACTTCCTGACACCCTCTGTAACATGTCATTCTTTCTCATAACTTTCCTCCTCTGTAAACCATTGCACAACAGTGGCAGTAAAATTCCTTGCATAGGACAATGTGATTATAAAAAAATTGAAAATATATTCACAACAAATTACATATACCCGTATCATAATAATCTTTGCATCAAGCTTTCGCAGATTCGTTTCACTTCTTGATACTATCCTCCCTGGTAGTTGATAGCAATAGGTTGTTTGTACATACTCTATCTAGCATCTCGTGTTAGATATTCAATCAATATCTTCAAAAGGCACCCAGTGCTGTTATGTCCATGATCTGGTTTTCAGAGAAATGTACCTTTAACAAATTCTACTTTACTTCTCTAAAAGTGTTTGTCAAATCTCAATCAAACTTTTTCATGTGTCATCTCATAGGGGAACCAGTTTACTATCGATTTTTTCTTTTGTCGTGTGGTCCTTCCTTGATATGCTGGGAATCGTTCAAAGCATACGGCATTTTCTTGGGCATAATACGATAAATGTTGAAAGAAAATTAAAGGCAAAAGTGTGGGATTAATTTTATAAAAAGTACACTTTTTCAGAAATTTTTACTCAGGTTAAAAAAAACTCTTATTTGAAACAGCAAGATTCAGTTGGTACAATCTATTTGCATAAAATGTATATGCATGTGTGTGTGTGTGTGTGTGTGTCTCCATTTTAACGAACCCTACTCCTGCAAAACGCTTGGTCCGATTTCAACCAAATCTACGTCATTGTCGATCATGACCTGAACCTTTGATGTACGCAAATGTTTCGAATCGATTTACAGAGTACGGCAGAAATCACCGATATGCTTTGAATTTTCAAACTTTTCTCATCAAAGACAACATATGCGAATTCAACCAAAAACGGGTAACTTGTAGATTAAGGTGCGAAACTTTGATGTACGCAAAAATCTTTCGAATCAATGTACAGGTTTCGTCAAAAATCACCGACAAACATAATTTCTACTAGTCTTTTTTTTGCGCACTTTTATTCATTTCTCCAAGATACTTCAGTCAAACTAAACCCCAGTCGAGTCACTGGTAGATCAAGGGCTGATGCTATGATATGCGAACAAAAATTTCAATTGACACACAGGGTACAGTAAAAATTAATGGAAAATGTTGCTTTTTGCAATTGTTTATTTCTTCAGAACGCTTAGCTGTATTCCAACGGAAATCGGTTCTTTTTTGTAACTTCACGTTTTCTTTAAAGTGTCAACCCCCTCCGATGTTGCAGGGACAATGCATCCACTTCTTCTGCGTCAAGGCATTACATTACAGGCCCGTCCCCGTTGTTTTAATTGTACATTATTTCCATTTATTGGCAAAATTGACTAAGCATGAATTCTGTTTTACAAATACAAAAAAAGAAAAAAAAATTCTACTTCGCATTTTTTGAATATACGCGTCACAAAAACCTCCTAGTGAATTTTTTTTGAATAAGCACTTGACCTTACCGTTTTAACATGACCACTAAAAATCCCCGAGAACCATCGGGCAATAGATAATAAAATTTAACCCGAGAACACTAACCATGAGTATATAGTCAGTCAGTCAGTTTAGGTGCCATACGTGATACACGCTTGGGCGATCATATCTCGAAAGAGACATGACTGACTGGGCAGAATATTATCTAGTAGGTTGCCATTGCTTTCTACGGCATACTGATTGCCGACCAAGGCTATAGAACCCAATCTGTCCTGCTATTTAACCCATAACCGGAAGGAAGAGACGGATTAATACCTTTCCCAAGGTTATTTGCGCGTAAGTGAATAAAATGGATTCAGCTGGAATTCGAACTCGGCTCCCCGGTTTCTCGTTCCGAGCCGATATCCATTGTACCACAACGCACATTTTTAAATACAATTTAATCTTAATTTTCAGTACCTAATTTTTTTACCTAAAAAGTTTGTTTTTCAGTTCCTGTTAATGTTAACTCAAAGTACAAAGTTTGAAGTACCTGCATGTAAAATATTTCAAATAAAGATTTAATTTAATATTTTTTTGATATTTTCAAAATCGATTATGATAAATACCCATGGTTAGTGGTGGTGTAATTTAAAATCGATGCTTAGTGTTCTAGGGTTAAATAGACAGGTGTTGATAACAATACTTTACTCATTATTATTTTATATGGGAATAGTATTTGCTCTCCAAGAATCAACGTATAAGTATTTTGAAGTGTTAGTAATGACTTACTGATACTATTAATTAACCATAAGCTAATTACTTTACTAATTAACCCTAAACTGGGAGAGAAGAGACGAATTTATCATTTTTCCGGCGTTATTTGTGCGGATATAACGAACAAGACTGGATATTGGAACTCAGCTATTTCATTAACAATTCCGATCTGTTATCATGGAGATTTAATGGCTCAGATTGAGGAATCGGAGAGCCAAGTTCGAAATCCATTTGAATTCATTACATTTAGTTATCTGCTAATACCCAGCTGTAAGTAAATAGTAGGTCAGACTGGGTTCTATAGCCTTTTATAACAGTAAGAATTGGCAACCGACGGGAAAATCTTTTAAAATTCTACAAATAGGATAAATGTATTTGTGTAGGGTCAACACCTCTACCTTTAAAAAAAGATATGTTACAGAAGCATCGTCAATAAAAAAAAAAGTCTAGAATAGTCCAAGCTTACATTATCATTCACCCATCTAGCTTCTGATCAGAATCGACGTTTCTTAACTTTGGTGATCGTTCAAGAAGCGCTGTTTTAACGTGATGTGGCTGTAAGTCGATAGTTTAAGTCTGAACATAAAAATCAACGGTGTAGACTTTTTTAATCCACAACAATAACCAAAATTTACATTTTCAGAAAGCACTTCTTGGCTGAGCTCTACGATGGTTACCCATACACAAGGAGACGTCGGTTTTGAATCCAGTATTGTTCCTTTATAAAAGACTAGCATCATAGCCCGGCGTTGCCCGTGCGACTCAGCACATTTTAGTAGTAGGAAAAGATGCCAATTACTATTTTACATATTTTGTTTTTGTTTGAAAAAGCACTTTTTAAAAAAAAAATTTCTTTGGTTTCAAAATTACGGGAAAAATATACACATTTTTTGTTGACCAAATTACTTTTTTAAACGTCGAAAAATATAAAATATAAAGGCTCATTTTCTTAAATAAGAGAATATTTTAGTCACGTTTGACACGTGTGATTTGATTTCTGTGACGTAATTCAGTAACCAACTTAGATCTTAGATGTTTTACGTAGCAAATCTAAACAATCGGTTACGTTGGCCAAAATGTGCGAAAGGGAAAATTGCTGAACTTAAACTCCAAAAGAATGTGTCGACCTGGTTTCCCTGTAGATATGTGTCCCTAGAAATTTTGAATGGCGTAGCGTAAAATATGTAGGCGTGCATAGGGAACACACAGACTCACAGATTGATTTGGCGAATAAAGAAAATATACACTTATAAAAAAAATATTCGTTCAGTTAAATAAATAAGTGCATCCATATATATAACGCATCCATCTACAACCCTCCTTCAGACATTTTCTATAACTAACCACTCTTTCTCATCACTTTCCCTCATGAACCCCCCCTGCGCAATAGTGGCAGTGGAATGCCGTGCTTGTGGTGAAATGATTAAAAAAAATAGTAATAAGAAATAGAGTCGGATTATGAATGAATTACATTAATTCCTGAAACATTCTTCTTTTTTTTTCTTTTTTTTTTTCTATGTGCCTTGTTCTTTCAGGATGTAGACGATCATGGCCCTCCACGTATCCCTATTCCTGGTGGCTCTTAGCACGTTTTCTCCTGTTAAACCACGTAACCCCCGATCTGCCATTTACCCGCTCAGACCATTCAAGTATGTTACACGCTGTTTTCTCCTGTCTCTCCTTCCTTCTATCTGCCCTGTTAGTATCAGCTTCTCCAATCCCTCCTTCTTCATTGCATGTCCCAGGAACTTTAGCTGTCTCTTCCTGATGCTCAGTATTAATTCTATTTTCGTTTTTATCCTTTCCAAAACTTTATCATTGCTCACATGCTCGATACATGATATCCGCAGCATCCTTCTGTAGAACCACATTTCAGTTGATTCAAAATGTTTCCTTCATCTTCAATGAGATTGTCCAGCATTCACTGCCATATTGAGGAACTGACATCACACAGCAATGCATTACTCTCTTCTTTGTTTCTAGTCAAATTTTTCTGTCTCTTATTACTCTACTTAGCTTTTGGAACGCGTCCTTTGCCATACCAATTCGCTTTCGGATCTCTGTGCCGCACTTTCAGTCTTCTGTTAGAACGCTTCCCAGGTGTTTAAATTTTTGTACTTGCTTGATTTTAGTATCGCCAACTCTATTTGGCATTTTTGGATTCTCTTTTTGCTGATGACCATACATTTGGTTTTCTTGCAGGTTATTTGTAGTCCATTCTTGTCACTCTCTTCAGTTACTTTTTGTAGGAGGTCTTGTAGTTTCTTTTCCGTGTCTGCTGTCAGTACTATATTATCTGTGTACCTTATGTTATTCATATTGTGGCCTCTGATGACAAATCCTGGCATAACATATAGTGTCCTCAGAATAGTATCGCTGTACAAGTTGAATAAATCCACTTTTTATCTTTGTATATCTGCTGAATTCCTTACCGGTCCGGATGCAGGCATTTTGCTGTCAGTAGAGTTTCTTGATTACTCTATGTCTTTCCCAAATATGTCGAGATTGCTGAGCATTTCTATTAATTCTTCATTGTCTATTTGATCGAACGCCTTCACATAATCGATAAAACATAGGTTTTCGCATTTGTATTGTTCTTTCGGATACTATCTGAATCATAAATCTAGCGTTTCTTGTTCCAGTGTCTTTGACGAACCCGCACTGTTCTTGTCCTATTTCTGGTCTGATTCTGCTTCTCACTTTAATCTGCAAGCATTTTAAGAAAATAAAAGTTCACAGGTATTTACTTTGAAATTATTCTAACGGGAAATGCGTTTTCCGTTGTAAAGATAATGCAACCTTTCTTTGTTATCTAGTCCTCTCTGACTGGGGGATCTAAAAGAAATCCAAACTAGAGTAGATAGACTAAACTATCGCCCTGTTTCACACTCCAACCCCGTCTATTGAATAGGTGTAGAGGCTCATCCCTTGTTCCCTGTTTAGGATGTGGTTTCCGGCTTTCTCTTTTCCAATCTATTCACTCTTACGTAGCCCCCTGCACACCAGTGGCGTTACCGCCTTCTCGGTGTGATATGATTAAAAAAAAATGGAAACCTTAAAAATAGCTAAATTATCATCAAATTTTTTTTTCTCCAGTTTAAACTAGTTTCATTTTCGTTTTAATTGGTTGCTTTTACAAATGACACTTTACATAAATTATTATACTTAGCGTCTAGTGAAAGATTGTGTTAACTTCAATTCAGACGCTTGATCTGTAATAAGAATCTCAAGGCCCAACAGTAGCTTCTACAATGGCTCAACAAAAAAATTAAGTAGCGCGCTCAGGGATGATCATAATATCACTTGTTAAGTTTTTGGGGGGTTTGAATTAATTCTATTCTTTGCACAAAATATTTTTTGAATTTAAATTTCTTTTCCGTGTTTCGAAAAGGGATTGTCCCCTTGTATGTTTAAACACCCCAACACAAAAATCTTTATCGTATTACAAATATGTAACATTTGCCGTATTGCTGAAAAAAATGACATAACATAAAATCTTCATCACAATATACATTAAAGCAAAATCTGAAATGAATATTTAATTATTCAGTGAAATGATTGTTGGTTGTTTCTAAGCTTTCGGCTCACATGAGTCATCTTCAGAGAGGAAAATTTTGCTAAGCAACGATAACAGTTAAATTTGTAATGCGATTCTGTGACGTCACACCCCGTGAGATCTCGAAATGTTAACAGAACCATAAACGTGATTTTCACCTGAAATTAAAGCCAAAATACGTTGTTTATAACAGCTTATGATTAATTATGATAGACATTCATTGTCTCTTATATTTAACAGTATATGTTGGTTGTTTGTTTGTTTTGTTTTATGGCATATCAACACCTCGACGGGTCATTTATTGCCAACTAAATTTTATTTATTTATTGCTGCTAATAACTTTTTCTTTCAACAATTTATTGTTGTTTTTTATATAAGTTTTTGTGTCTAGTAATGCTTTTTTCTTTTCGAGTATCAATATTCATTGAGATTTTGTTTTTAAGGGCAGGGTTCCCAAGTCATACTCTGTTATTTAACCCATAACTGGAGGAAAGGGACGGATTAATACCTTTCCCAAGGGAACCAGTGCATAATTGAATACAGGGTATTCAACTGGAATTCGAACTCGGTTCACCGATTTCTTTTTCCGAGCCGATATCCACTGCACCACAACGCACATCCGTCACTAAACGCTTACAGCACCTGGTATTCCCAAGCGTTCACCTCAGTGAAATGAAAATTATAATAAAGTTTTTGCATAAATATATATTATAAATTGTAAATGAAACATACCTATAACATAATAAAGCTTATTCATAGAAAATAGTTAAAATATATTTTTGTGAATAGAAATATATCATGTTACTCATAATTACAAGTCTTAAAGTGTAGTAATATATATATTATTTATTGATTTGCTTCTAAGCAAATCAATAAATAATTATCCAATTGTTGGAGAATTTTTGTCTTTATTTTCAACTGAAATTAAAGCCAAAATACGACGTTAAAACGGCTCATGATTAAACATAATAGACATTCATTGTCTCTTATATTTAACAGCATATGTTTAGAATATATATATATATATATATATATATATATATATATATATATATATAGTAAAACTTATAGGTTAGATTCAAATTAAATTAAACCAGTAAACTGGTGTATTAAAAAGTGCTCACTACAAGACGAAGTTTCAACATGTAGAATATTTAGATATTTTTGTAGAAAAAGCCTGATAATTTTACGGAGGATATTGACATCTAATGACAACTCCATGTTAGAAACTAACAGGGTGTTATAATGAAAATAAATTGGTCATATCTTTACAAATACATAGGTAATGGTTTTCGTGAATATATAAATATTCAACTCTTCAGACCGATTTTTTATAAAAAGTTAATGGAGTTAATTTTTCCAGATGGAAGGAATAGTGACGGATGAGGGGAAGAAAGAAAACATTTTATTATTAAAAGAGGAAATAACAGTTGAATTTTAGTTTTATATCGACATTAAGGAATGTGATTTTAATATTAAATATGATTTCGTGTGTAAATCTTAGCGCTGATCTTTTCAAGAGTTTATTTTAGATTTATAATTTCGTGCTGCAAATATCGTTTACATACCTTGTGTAGATTTCTTGTTTCAAACACTTTGTTTTCAGTATGAGACATGTAAAAGAAAGGACTTAATGGGATAACCGTGCTGACGATATTATTTTGGATGAAGGCGTTGCTATTATGATCATATAATGTGGTTTTCATGGTGCAGGCGGAAATGGTTTTATAAATATTGCTGGTCAAATTTTGAGAAGAAGGATTGGCAGGTGTTTGTAGATACTGTTATCTAATTATTCAACATCGAACGAAGCTAGTGTACTACTTATGGGAGTTGTTGTTTTTAAGATATAGAGGAATACGTTTGTGGATACAATTGTTGGGTGTGTATGATTGTTAGTGTTTCTTTTATTTAATGCCAGAATCTAACTATTTTGCACGTATTTATTTTCTAGATCATAACAGTGTTAGTGATAAAGTTTTATTATTTAACCCATAGATAGGGGAAAGACGATATGAATTCCAATACTTTTTTAAAGGATTCTTGCGTGCCAAACCTAGAAATGTGAACTCTGTTATCCGATTAATAATTCCGAGTCATTATCCATTGCAGCATTTTCAAGCTCACAGCAACTGGTATTCTCAAACGCTCAGCCATCTAATTAATGACCAGTCTCAACGTTGCTTAATGACGGTGATCGTACGGGAACCGGTGTTAGAACGGGAAGTGGCCGTAAACTTATGTGCGTTCGGAGATATTATATAATTTAGGATATTTGATAACTGGTATACTAGAGTATATATATATATATATTATTAATTATGTTTTAGAACATGTACATTGTTTTTTAATATATGTCCTCGACAATCACATGTTTGTTTCAACGTTGGGTAGTTTTTTCGGGAGGTAAAAGCAAATGTACCCACTCGGATATATATATATATATATATATATATATATATATATACTGGAATATATATATATATATATATTATACTTTAAAACAATTACAAACTACAATCTACTACGGATGATGATTAATAACGATAGCAACCCACGTTGATGAGTCATTGTTCTTGCAATGTCGAAACAAAATGTACAGTTTTGTAGTAGATTGTTGTTTGTACATGAGCTAAATTATAATTTATAATAAATGTTCATTGCTTATTTTTATACTGAGCATTGTTTTAAATTAATGATTTGAACGTTGCAAATAGTTTTTCGTGTTCGTTATTCATTTGTATATATATATATATATATATATATATATATATATATATACAAAAGTATATATATGTACAAAAGTATATATATACAAAAGTCTTTATTATAATAGAGAGGAAAATAAATGTATTCTTCACGACTCGACGACATAATTATTGGAAAAACAAAAAATAACAACTGTTTTCATAAATGGTAGTAAAAGTTACTAATAAGTAGTAGTAAAGAGAACGAACTGAGCCGCCGCTGACTCGCACTTGTCTCTCTCACCATGAGCGTGACAGGAGGGTCATATAACGCATCATTCAAAAAGTTCCAGGCCTGACCTATAGATGGCGACGCCAATAAAAAAATCTACAAGATTTTTTATGAAGTACAATCCTTTAAATGGCACGTGACAAAATTTAGGACCAATCAGATTATTTGTTTACAAATAACACTTATAAGGGAAACTACTGTTGCAAGTTTTTAAATCAATGGAAAAATGTGAATTTCAGGGATTAATAAAGCATAGCTTTCTGACGGGACTTAATACTGTTCAATCAAAACAATGACTTAATGTGTTATTCGGACTCTTCTCCATCAGAAACAACGGATAAAAAGTGTCTTTAAAAGCGGTTGTATAAACATAAATGCTGTTGAACTCTTAGGTCACCCAAAGTTACCAAAAAGTACATGATTTAAATGGTCAAAATAAAATGAATTTGGGATCAACCAAAGATACATTTAAGACCAGGTGGTTCAATCAAAGGTCTACATTCAAAATAGAAAACTTATAAAACTGTACAAAATTTGCTAGCTACGTGTGGAAGTTGAAATCAGAATATGGAAAAGACCCAGACATAATGTATAGTATAGTGAAAACAGCCAAGCCTTACAACGGTGACAAAATATGTAGACTGTGCCAGGAAGAAAAATGAACTATTGAATGAAAGAACAGACATTATGAGTAAGTGTAACCATACCAAAAAAAATACCTATCAGGTTCATACAACCATGGATGAAAACGTTATAACTTCTTGTATTTTTTTAAAATTGCGCGTTCAAAAATTCCCCTACACGTGAGTGTTCAAATAAAACCAGCGTTACGTGAGCGTTCTTTAAAAAACAAACAAAAATAAAACGGTAAACGGTAAAATCAGTTATTGTAAATCGCCTAAAGTCACCAATCATGGTAGAAACCTAGGTCGCATAATAACTCGTTTAAAAATTATATATATATATATTTATATATATATCCATTTGTTTTTAATTAAAATTAATATAGTTTATAATGGGACGCTGAAATTTCTGTTTTGAGATTGTAAAGATGTAAACTATATTGATTTTAATTAAAAACCTCGTCATTGCTCACATACTCAGTCCATGATATCCGCAACATCCTTCTGTAGAACCACATTTCAGCTGCTTTAAGTTTCTACTTCATCTTCGGAGATATTGTCCAACATTCGATGTCATATTGAAGAACCGACATCACATAGCAACCGAGTACTCTCCTCTTTGTTTCTAGTGAAATTATCCTTTTTCTTAATACTTTACTCAACTTCTGGAATGCTTCTTTCGTCATGCCAATTTGCCTTCGGATCTCAGTAGAGCCAAAGCAAAGCTTAAACAATCTGTCCCTTGAACTTTTCTCTCCTACCATGTGGTGGCTTTCGGACGTCTCTCAAACCGATCACACGACACATTTAACACAGAAAAAAATATCGATGATTACCACAATACTCGGTAACGAGTTCCAACAAGGAGTTCATACGAGACATAGAGGAAGATGGATAAAGCGGTGGAGGGGTGCATATTTAACTGAGTAAACTTATGAGGAAACAGGACATTATCTCAGCAAGGATGTGCTAAACATTGCTTGAACGAATATTTAGGTCAATTTTTTTAAGAATTTCATTTTCACATGGAGTAAATGTCTAGGCAGAAGGTTTTCTCGCGGTAGATTACCATTTCTTTCCACGATAGACTGGTTGCCAACCAAGGCTGTAGAATACAAGGATGTGCTAAACACTGCGTAATTTTAAAGAGCATTTGGGGCATTTTATTAAGAATATCATTTTAATATGGAGTAAATTTCTAGACAGAAGATTTTCCCGCGATAGGTTGCCATTTCTTTCTGCGATAGATTGGTGACCAACCAAGGCTATAGAACGCAATCTTTTCTGCTATTCAACCAACAGATGGAGAGAGAAGAGATGGATTCATGCCTTTCCTAATATTTAAGAAATTAGATGGATTCGTGTCTTTCCCAGGAGTCAGTCAGTTAAGTGCCATACGTGAAACACGCTTGGGTGATCATGTCTCTTTCGAGACATGACTGACTGGGCAGAAGATTATCCCGCAGTAGGTTGCCATTGCTTTCTGCGGTAGACTGGTTGCTAGCCATTGCTACAGAACCCAATCTGTCCTGTTATTTAACCCATAATTGGAAGGAAGAGACGGATTAATACCTTTCCCAAGGGTATTTGCGCGTAAGTGAATGCAATGAATTCGGCTGGAATTCGAACTCGGCTCCCCGATTTCTCGTACCGAGTTGATATCCAATGCACCACAACGCACATATTTGTGCGTAAATGTATGCTACGAATCCGTCTGGAATTCGAACTTTGCTCTCCGATTTCTCATCCCGAGCAGATATCCATTGTACCACATGTTATGAGTTATCTGTTCCTGCTAACCGTATAAACTACTCAACCTAATTCTACTGACACCGACGGACGTAGAATGGGACACTATATTTAAGAGACGAAATCTTCATTACATTAAGATATATTTTCTCTTTTATTCCCCTTTTCACTTCACTAATGACCAATATTACGTCGGCAGTTAAATTACTTTAGTCGGGTCTCTTGCTGCGAACAGGCGGTTAGAAGTAGCCACTTCACTTAGATTTTAGCAATAAGCTAACAAATAGATATCTGAAAACCCTTATTGAATTGGCACAGGAGTCTATGGTTCTGGGTTAGAGAAAGAATGTTTTTGACTCGGTGTCGTCTGCAAAAAAAGAAACGGAAATGGGAAGGAATGCATGGAGGATAATGATGCATTTGGGGATATTGCAGACAAGGGCCAAGATTTGGGCGCCAAATATGTATTGAGTTGGTGGGTGATAGACGAAGATAAATCTACTTGGTTTCTGCCAATGGTAATAATAATAATAATGAAAAAAATTAATAATAAAAATCAGCTATGTATTTTTTTAAGATTATGTTCTCTTTATTGACTTATTTTTCAGAATGTGGGGCTGAAAAATTCTTTTTTTTATCTTACTTATTCTGTAAGGATTGCAAATACATTCAAATTGAATATTTTGGCTAAGGTTTCGTATCTTTTTTTAAATGGAACAGGAAGAACGCGGGAGAATAATAAAGTTTTCTGTCAGTCAGTTAAGTGCCATACGTGATACACGCTTGGGCGATCATGTCTCGAAAGAGACATGACTGACTGGGCAGATGATTATCCCGCAGTAGGTTGTCATTGCTTTCTGCGGTAGACTGGTTGCCACCCAAGGCTTTAGAATCAAATCTGTCCTGTTATTTGACTCATAGCTAAATGGGGAAGAGATGTATTATATTATTATTATATTATTATTATTATTATTATTATTATTATTATTATTATTATATTATTAAGTAATAATTAGTGGGGGATCAGTTTATTACTTCATAACTGTATAGAACCGATCCCCCACTTTATGCCCAGTAGAAGAATTAATCATGATTCCAACTATTATATATTTAGTCAGTTAAGTGCCATACGTGATACACGCTTGGGCGATCATGTCTCGAAAGAGACATGACTGACTGGACAGAAGATTATCCCGCAGTAGGTTGCCATTGCTTTCTGCGGTAGACTGGTTGCCGGCCAAGGCTATAGAACCCAGTCTGTCCTGCTATTTAACCCATAACTGGAAGGAAGAGATGGATTATTACCTTTCCCAAGGGTATTTGCGCGAAAGTGAATACAATGGATTCAACTGGAATTCGAACTCGGCTCCCTGGCTTTATTTTGGGTGGGGGGGTTCTTGATGTAACATTCTATTTCGAATCATCTGCTACATGAAGTTCCCCTTTATTACCTCCTTTTCAAACTCACACATTTATCTATCACCATTTTTTTATCCGTATCTTTTTAATTATTTTTGTTTTTATTCACTCTTTGTTTTTAAACTCTCGAAATTCTCATTCTTGTTTACGCCCTTATCACCCGCTTTCTTTTTTTCCTTTTTTGAATTCATCTCCCTTCTAGAATTCAACCTTTATCAATGTCTTCTTTTGTCTTCTCGTGTAATCGTCACTCTATTCTATTTTTCTCCTCACGTTTTTCTATTTCATTTCCCCCTTTTTTATTTCTCTTCCGTTTTCTTTAGTCGTCTGCGAATTCATTTTTTTTTTTTACCTTTTATCTTTCTCAATATTCTTTACTTTCAACTCTCGATTCTTCTTCTTCTTATTGTTATTATTATTGTTATTCTTTATCTGGTTCTTCTTCTTCTTCTTCTTCTTCTTCTTCTTCTTATTATTATTATTATTATTATTATTAGTGGTAGTAGTAATAGTAGTAGTAAATGTAGTGGTACTAGTAGTATTCGACTGTTTCCATTTCTCCTTCCACATTTTATCTATCTATCTATCTATCTATCTATCTATCTATCTATCTATCTCAGTCTGTTCATTATCTATCTATCTATCTATCTATCTATCTATCTATCTATCTATCTATCTAACTGTTTGGTCATATCTATCTACATTACATAATTTTCTTATCTTTTCTGTCTTTCTTTCTTTCTTTCTTTCTTTCTTTCTTTCTTTAAAAGTATTTGTTTAATCTATCTATCTATCTATCTATCTATCTACATTACTTAATTTTTCTTTCTTTCTTTCTTTCAAAGTATTTCTTCTATCTATCTATCTAATTTATTATTATTATTAATAATAATAATAATGGTAGTAGTAGCAGTAGCAGTATTATTGTTAATATTGCTAGTCCGTTTCCCATTCTTCCTTTCCCGTTTCATCTCTCTTATTAAGAGAAGTAGTAATCTGTTTCACATTCCTCATTCCCCGTTTCAACTCTCTCTCTCTCTCTCTCTCTATCTATCTATCTATCTATCTTATTATTATTATTATTATTATTATTGTTATTAGTCGTAGTAGTAGTATGTTTCCCATTTTTCCTTATTCGTATCATCTATTTATCCGCCATATTACAGGCAGTAGTAGCAGTAGTGTTGTAATAACAGACGATTTCCCATTCTTGCTTTCCCGTATCATTTATGTAGCATTATCATTATTAGTAGTACTAATATGTTTCCCATTCTTCCTTTCCCGTTTAATCTATCTTAGAGGTAGTAGTAGTAGTAGTAATAGTAGTCGGTTTCACATTCTTCATTCCCAATTTCATCTCTCTCTCTATCTGTCTGTCTATCTGTTATTATTATTAGTAGTAGTAGTAGTCTATCTCCCATTTTCTTTTCATGTCTCATCTATTTTTGTTACATGATTGCTATTATTATTATTAGTAGTAGTATCAGTAGTAGTAGTAGTAGTAACAGCAGCAGCAATATGAGTTTAATTCACATTCAATCTTCCACATTTTTTATCTGCATATCCATCTCATTATTAGCAGCAGTAGTAGTACTAATTTCTGTTTCCCATTCTTCCTTTCCCATTTCTCTCTTGTTATTAGAAGCATTAGTAGTAGCAGTAGTAATAGTTAGTTTCCCATTCTTCCTCTGCTGTTTCGTTATTACTAGCAGTATTTGTAGTAGTAGTAGGAGTCTATCGCCATTCTACCTTTTCCGTTTTATCTATCTATCTATCTATCTATCTATCTATCTATCTATCTATCTATCTATCTATCTTAGTTAATTTTCTTTCTTTCTTTCTTTCTTTCTTTCAAAGTATTTGTTCTATCTATCTATCTATCTATCTATCTATCTATCTATCTATCTATCTATCTATCGATCTATTGGTCCTTGAATGGGATGAACAATAAAATACAGTTCTATCTATCTATCTATCTATCTATCTATCTATCTATCTATCTATTGGCCTTTGAATGGGGTGAACAATAAATTACAGTCATATCTATCTATCTATCTATCTATCTATCTATCTATCTATCATAATCATCTTCTTACACATTTTTAATTTACCCTAATATCTGGTTGATTCCAGCAGTGATCCCCTTATTTCAAGTCACTGCTGTATTTCTTTTCGTCCTCAGTACTAACAGTCATTCAATCATTCATGCTCTCTCTCTCTCTCTCTCTCTCTCTCCCTGTATTTCTCTTTCGCGTAGACGCCATTAACATCATCCAGAGTGCTCAAGGCTATAGGCTTTGTTATCACTTTCCTCGTCAAATATGCGGTTCTTACTATGCCCAGTTGTGGCATGGCCCCAAATAAATTACTCCAGATATCACACAAGTATCTACTCCCTAGAGCTTGTTTCGAAATTTCAGTTCATATATATATATATATATATATCTTGAACGGGATCTACACTCTGTGGTGAATTGGGGCAAGAAGTGGCTTGTCAATTTCAATGCGTCTAAGACGAAGCTGTTGTCTGTCAATTAACGCAGGCAACCTCTCCTGCCACCCATAAGCATGGACCAAGCGAGTCTCCCTGAGAGCAATACACTGCGCCTTCTCGGCCTTACTCTCTCTTCTGATTTCAAATGGAACCACAACCATTGAGTCCATAGCTGAATCCACTGCTAAGAAGGTTGGGTCACTGTGTCGGGCCAGGATGTTTTTCCCGCCTGAAGACACCCTGCATATATACAAATCAACCATTCGTCCTTGCATGGAATACTGCTGCCATATATGGTCAGGCGCCCCTGCTGTTCATCTCAGTGTTCTCGACAGGCTCCAAAGGAGAATCAGTAATGTGGTAGGTACCGACTTGACGGCTCGACTAAAGCCACTTTCCCACCGATGAGATGTGGCCTCACTTTGTTCTATAAATACTTTCATGGCTTCTGCTCCAACGAACTTAAGTCACTGATGCCTCCTCAACAGTTGTTTACTCGTGCAACCAGATTGGCAACTGGGTCCCACCCATTCGCTGTTAGATTAACCAAATGCAGACAACAATTCTACTCCTGCAACTTCTTCTCTCGCACTTCCCGCCTGTGGAACTCGGTTCCATATTCTTGCTTTCCTGACGGCTACAACCTCCAGAAATTTAAATGCAATGTCAATACTCATCTATTAACCACTTGACTCTAGTTCTTTCACCACCCCGTATATCCTTCCCTTTCTCTCCACGTTTGCAACTGTCATCACACCTGTATTCCCATCCTTCTCTTGCTCCTTTCTAACTGGTTCGTATTCCTTTTCACTCTCTTCTAATTAATCTTTTTATTCTTATGTCGCCCCCTGCACATCAATGGTATTACCCCCTTGCTCGGGGTGATACGATTAAAAAAATAAATAATAAATGTTGTCATTTAGCTGATTATCTTACCCTCATCATTCCGACTCCAAAGTTTCGTAGACTGAACCGTCCGTCCATTCGTCAGGGTGTATAAGCAGTTGATTATATATACACTACCGGCCATAATTATTAGGCCATCCTAGTTTTAAAAAAAAATTATGTATTTCATACTATTTTTAGTATTTATTGGCAAGTGGATAATTCTAAATGAAATTAGAATGTTTCTTTTGTTATTAATTTTACAAGGCAGCCAGGAAGCCTTTGTTTCGGCCAGCCAATAAGAGGAAGAGACTAACATAGGGAAGAGATCACAAAAACTGGACAACAAAACAGTTCATTTGATGCACATGTTATTGTGCAGTATAAAAAAAGAACCATTCAATTTTCATTTAGACTTATACACTTGGCAATAAATACTAAAAATATTATGAAATACATCATTTCTTTTAAAAATCTAGGGTTGCCTAATAGTTATGGCCGGTAGCGTATATATAGACATATACAGCAAATCTAGAGGGTGCGATGGCTAAATTGTCGCTATTTGCCTTGTAAAGTTTTGCAATGAAATAATAACAAAAGAACCATTCTATTTTCATTTAGAATTATCCACTTGGCAATAAATACTAAAAATATTATGAAATACATCATATCTTTTAAAAAATTAGGGTGGGCTTATAATTATGGCCGGTAATGTATGTGTCTGTGTATGTGTGCGTTGCGTGAGTGTGGTGTGGTGTGATTATGTGTGTGTGTGTGTGTGTGTGTGCGCGCGCAGCCAAAAACTTTGTGTCAGCTATTGGGTTTTGTAGAAGTGTCCTAAAATTGAAGGTTGCATCCATTTTTCAGAAGAAATGTGCTAGCTCTAATCAGGCCTGCCATTTTGCTGATTTATCATAAATTTAATTATGATAAGATAAAAATATTGCTGACAATAATAATAATAATAATAATAATAATAATAATAATAACAATAATAAAGTCAGTGACATAACATTCTAATATTTTGAGACTCTTTGAGAAATGGAACAAAACGAAACGAAATAGGATTTGATAATGTTTACTAATATTTCACCAGCATTTTATGCATATATAGCATCTAGGTCTCATTTGTATTTTACTTTTGGATTCTGGTCGAGTGCCCCTGCAATTTACCTAGGTATCCTTGACAAAATCAAACTGGGAATCTGTAATGTGACCGATCCCGACTTGGCAGCTCAGACACAGTCACTTTCTCACCGGCGCACTGTGGCTTCTCTGTGTCTCTTCTACAAATATTTTCACGGCTTCTGCTCCGATGAACTTATCTCTCTGGTGCTCCCTATGTATGACTTTACTCGAGTCACAAGATTAGCAAATAGGTCCCACCTTTTTACTATGAAACTAATAAAATGTTAACGCAACTTCTACTCTAAAGTTTATTTTCTCGCACTTCTCGCCTGTGGAATTCCCTTCCGTTTACTTGCTTCCCGACAGCTACAATCATCAAGAATTTAAATGTAAAGTCAATAGTCATCTCCTATCTTACTCTCTTATCAGTATACTCATCCTTCCCTTACTCACTTCCTAACACCTCCTATAACCTATCACTCTTTCTCATAACTTTCCTCCTATGTTGCCCCATGAGCACCAGTGGCAGTAAACTGCCTTGCTTGGGGCGATATGATTATTAAAAAAAAATTATATTATTATAGTGTGTGTATAAAGTGGAGGATTAATTCTACATTACAATCAATATATAAACTGATCCCTCACTTTTTGGCTACATTCATCCTTCTCTTACCCACTTCTTGACATCCTCTATAACCTATCACTCTTTCTCATAACTTTCCTCCTATGTAGACCCTGCACACCAGTGGCAGTAAACTGCCTTGCTTGGGGCGATATGATTGTAAAAAAAAATTCTATACTATTACAATTTGGATATAAAGGGGGAATCAACTCTACATTATAATCAATATATGAAATGATCCCTCACTTTATGGCTATATTCATCCTTCTCTTACCCACTTCTTGACACCCACTTTAACCTGTCAGTCATTCTCATAACTTTCCTCCTATGTAGCCCCTGCACACCAGTTGTAGTAAACTGCCTTGTTTGGGGCAATATGATTATAAAAAAAAACAAAAGCTAAAAAAAAACAAAAAAACAAAAAACAAAAACAAAGCTAAACTCAAACAGATGCAGAAATTCAAACAAGAACGACAGAGAATGGAAGGTGCAACACTGAGATCCTAAGAAGCATTGGCGTGGTCAGGGAGTCATTTCAAAAGCTAACTGGAGTACCGAGAGTCAAGAAGATTTCATTGAAAACAACTGTTGTATGATATCTAAACTTAAATAATAAATAGAACTTTGTCTGTGTGTGTGTGTGTGTGTGTGTGTGTGTGTGTGTGTGTGTGTGTGTGTGTGTCCGTTACCTATAGACTCCGAAACGGCTGAACCGATTTTCTTCAAAATTTACACAATTGTACTATAAGCATATGCAAGTGTTCTTAGCTAGGTTGTGTGTCGAGGCACCCCGGATAAATATCGAAAATCGATAATCGAAAAAATCGGGTTATAGAAGCAGTGGTCCGATTTTAATCAAATTTGATACACTCATAGACAAAAACATAAGAAACGACATGCAGAAGTTTAAAGGTTGCAGTTCTTACAATAGTACAGAAATCGATAATATATATATATATATATATATATATATAAAAGGCAAGATGTTTGTGTGTGTGTCTGTTTATCTGCCCGTGTGTCTGTATTTTTTCAGCCCTTTTATTTTCGCTTTTTCTTCGGGTTAGGCTCTAAGTAGTTATAATTGCAGTTCCTAGTCTCAACTATGATAGCATTTACTTAGAGGACTTATTTAGCCTTCAAAATTCAGTTTACGGCAAAAAAACTTATTTGATATCGATACTGGGAAATCAAAATTTAACTTACATCGATTCATTTTCTTTTCAGTCTACGGTTTCGCTTTAATTTGAAACAACTTTTGCTTTGTAGTCTTTCGTGCCAACGTCCAAAGAGTCTGAGCTCCAGAAACATGGATTAGTTTTAAAGCTTTCATTACACCCGAGCAACGCCGGGCTATACTGCTAGTGTGCATATATAGATTCACCTTTGGTTTGGTAAATGAAAATATTCAAAAATTCTACTTACCAGATTGGTTCCATGAGGTTCTCTTTTTGGGTTTTTGTTGGTCGGTAATTTTTCATAGAGTTTCTATCGGCTGGATATAATAATCCGCGAATCAAGCCTTAGTTGATAATGGCAGATATTCCCTTTTATAACTGACAAATCTCTTCCCAAAACCTTTTTTGTCGGGGCTAGTACCTAATTAGCATATATTTCTCGAATCATCTTGATTATTCTCGAATATACTGGAATGATCAAGAATCTTCCAAATGTTCTATTTCTAATTTTTCTATTTTACAACTACTTTATGAATTAGAACTTTTTTGTATTAACAGGTAGGACTCAGTAGAATCCCTTACTAGAAATTTTAAACTTTTTGTTGACTCTATTATTATTTTTATATGGAAATGCATTCTCGTAACAATATGGTCGATTCAGGTAAGTGTATGAACGTTGGCACATGCTCTATTGCGTATTCTTTTTAAGGCAGTTTGCAAAACCTTTTTTTTTTTGTACGTAGGCGATCATGAACCTTCTTCCTGTCTCTTATAGCTCCTAATATATATTGTCTTCTTATTTCTCTCAAACCCTGTTCCGCCATCCATTATGTTATGTCCATTAAGTATGTCATGCGCTGTTTTCCCCTGTCCCTATTTCCCCTCTATTTATCCTGTGAGTGTTTAATTCTCCAAGTTTTCCTTCCTCACTATATCTCCTAGAAGCTATAAGTGTGTTTTCTTGTTTTGAATGATAAATTGGCTTTCTGTTTCCATTATCTCCAAAACCTTGTCGTTGCTCATATGTTCTGTCCATGTTATCCTCATCATCTTTCTGTAGAACCATATTTCTATTGCTTCGAGTATATTTTTCATCTTTGAGGAGATTTTCCGGCATTCACCAGTATTCTTTTCTTTCCAACGTATATTTTTAGCTTTCAATATCTGCTTAGATTTTGAAATGCGTCCGAGGCCATTTGGTATTTAAATTTCTGTACTCGCTTGATTTTAGTATATCCCCGACCTGTAATTGGCATTTTGGACTCTTCTTTCTGCTAATGACGACGCATCCGTTTTTTTTTTTGTTTTTTTTTTTGTAGTTTTTGTTTAGTCCTTCCTTCTCGTTTTCTTTTGGTACATTCTCTAGGAAGTCTTATAGTTTATTTTCCTTGTCTGATATCAGCACTGTGTAATCTGCATATCTTATATCGTAAAGATTGTGGCCTCCAAAAATGAATCCTGGCAGGACTTTCAGAATTCACAATTTCTACTCCAACTGTGTCTTCTCTCGCACTCCCGAGTGTGGAATTCCCTTCCCCATGATTGTTTCCCCGACAGCTACAATCTCCAGGAGTTTAAATGTAAAGTCAATAGACCCCTCCTAACACACTAACTCGCATCCATTCTCTCAAACACTCTTCCCATCTGCTCAACCCTCAGCCTCGGTATCCTTACCCGTCTATCACCCTCCTTCTGACATTTCCTATATCTGATTAATCTTTATCTTCACCTTCCCCTATGTAACCCCCTGCGCAATAGTGTCAGTGGAATGCCTTGCTTGGGGTGAAATGATTAAAAAAATTGCCTCGGTGTATAGATTGAATAAATCCGGTGCAAAAACACATCCTTGCCTTACACACCTTACAATGTTTACAGTATTCTTGATGAACCTGTTCTGGGTAGCGATACTGGAATATTCCGTTTCCCTCTTCAGATGTCCTTTGTGTAGGTATAATCAAAACTGTTCTTTCGCAATATACAAAAGTAAATAAGCAAGTTAAGCTATTTTTTAAATTTACGCGATAAAACCAGACGCTGGACACCACCACACAAACGCAATGGTTGACGAGTAGCGACACGTGCGTAATATTCCAACGTTCTGTCGAGTTAAACGGAGCAGCAAGGTCAGTCGTGTGGACATTTTACTCAGCAATTTCACCACCGATGAACAACGTGCTGTAGTTGCTTTTTGTAATCAGAAGGAGTAAAGTTTACGGAAGCCCATCGCAGTATAACTTAACAAAATGTCTATTATGGGGAAAACGATTTAAAGCGGGAAGAACAAGCCGATGAGATCCCCCATCAACATCGCACACTGAAGAACACATCCATATAAAGCATGTTGAACAGGTTTGACCAACGAATCCCTTTAGCAGAAAAGGCGGGAATCGTGGATATCAATCATGGATCAGCGCAAGACAGAGCGTATGATGATTTTGGTTGACCATAAAGATTGTGCCAGTTGAGTGCCTAAACAAGCAAGCAGTGTAGACATGGCTTCGTGAACAACAGGGAAAGAATGCAAATTCTCGTCTAACACCCCCTTTAAGGACAGGATGATTAAGCCTAATAGCTCGGAAATGTTGTTTAAAACCTTAAAAGAAAAACTTGCCTACTAATTGATATGGCCTGTCCAGCAGACTGTAACATAGCAACCAAGGAATTTTAAAAACTATTAAAGTATAAAGATCTGGAAATCGAAATAGAAAAATATATAGAAATTAAAACAAAGAACAGAACCAGTTATATTAAGTTCTCTTATTTTTATATATATAACCGTGTGGCCCCAATCAAGGCATTTTACTGCCACTGTTGTGCAGGGGGTTACATAAGAGGTATGTTATGAGAAAGAGTGACAGGTTACAGTGGGTGTCAGGAAGAGGGGATGAGAGTTGGGCGGACTGAGAAAAGAGCATGAGAGAGAGGATGCAAGTTAGTGAGACAGGAGATGACTGTTGACTTTACATTTGAATTCTTGAAGATTGTAGTTGTCGGGAAAGCAATTAAGCTGAAGGGAATTCCACGGAAGGGAAGTGCGAGAAAAGAAGCTGTTAGAGTAGAATTTGCGTTTACAATTTATTGGCTTCACAGTAAAAGAGTGGGACCTAGTTGCTAATCTTGTGGCAAGAGTAAATTTATATATAAGGTTTACCAGTGCGCTAGGTTCATCGGAGCAGAAGCCGTGAAAGTATTTGTAGAAGAGACACAGGGAAGTCACACTGCGTCGGTGAGAAAGCGACTGTGTTCTAGCTGCCAAGTCGGGATTGATCACATTACAGATTCTCCGTTGGATTTTGTCAAGGACCGCTTGGTGAATAGCAGGAGCACCCGACCAAATATGGCAGCAATATTCAATGCACGGGCGGTGGTAGATTTGTATATATGCAGGATTGTTTCAGACAGGGAAAAATACCTGGCCCTGCACAAAGAACCGACCTTCTTAGCAGCGGATTTAGCTATGGATTATTTCACTTGAGGTCTGATGTGAGCGTTAATCCGAGGAGGCGCGGTGTTTTACTTTCAGGGAGACTAGCCTGATCCATGTTAATGGGCGGGAGGAACGATTAAAAAAGAAACACAATAACACACACACACACAAAAAAAACAAAAAACAATCTTTGTCACTTCCCACTGATGAGAAATGCAAGAAATTGTCTTTATAATTACAGCACATAAGCAAACAAGAATTTTGTCCATGTAATATTAGTTATGTTACAGATGTTGGCAAAACAAATCATGAAATGTAGCCATAACAACATACCAAAACCTCTTCCCGTAGACTTGTTAGGTAGTGGAACCGTAGCAGAAATCGAAATAATAATAATAATAATAATAATAATAATGTCTTGTTTCTATCTCCTTTGTATATTTTTCGTCGCGAAAGCAAACTCTCAAAATACAAAAGAGAAAACGAATTCTTTCAATATCTAATTTACAAGAATAAAATCTAATCAAAGCCCCAGGGTGAATAAACAAAATGCTTTTCTTTTCTTTCTTTTTCTTTTTCTTTACATATTTCATATATTTTATTTCATTTTCTTTTTCTTTTATTTACTTTCTGTCTTCTTATTTATTTTCCTTTCCTTTCTTTTTCTTTTTTATTTGTTTTTCGGTTCTTTCGTTTTCGTTTCTTTTCTTTAAGCGTTTCCGTTTCATATACTGAAATCTTTTGCATTTGACCATTTATTTTATTTATATTTCTAGGGGATTTAGTTATTCTCTCCCCAAACAAACACTGTTGTAATTATTATATTCTTTTTTTATGTCTTTTATTTTCATTGAATTACTTTTTTTTTTTCACGAAGTCACTTTTCCACGTTTCTTTCATTTTACTGGTCCTGGGCATGACGGTAAACTGCATCTGGCAGCAAGGTTTCTGATGTGAGTAGCATCGAACCACCTCTTAATTGCTGTTGTTCTCAGGTCCACCCTGACCCGGAGTGGTAGAACCTGCTAAGGCCCTAGCTATGGGCAAATAGTTAACCCCCAAACTGGCTTCAAAACACTATGAAAGTATAAAAAAACACTTTTATAGAAACATATGCATAAAAATAGACTTTTATAGAAAAATATTCACTTTTGAAGGAAACATATTTCCAACAATACATTTTTGAAGAAAAATTATTACCATAACACATTATGGAATTTTTGAAGAAAAAAAATATTCTCAGCAAAACATTTTTGAATACAAAACTAGAAGACATTTTCAGTTTTCTAAAATAAAAAAAAACATAAAAACAAAAATTTTCATTAAAATCTGACTAAATCAACCTTTTCACTACAACCGAACATTAAAAAAATATATCATAAAACCCCACCTTTTTGGCATTAAATAACCTAGAGTGGTTAATATGCCGTTAAACAAAAGTCAAACTCAAACTCATTCTTTTAACTCTTTCCTTTTTTCGTTCTTTCTATTCTTTTCATGAAATAATAGTACTTTCCAGTAACACGTCTCATTTTATTTTTTCTTTCGGAAAAAATTATTTCTTTCTTTGTATTCGAAATATTTTTAAAAAATTTTCTCTTTCATAAAACTTTCATTCTTTTCTTTTCTCTGGAACTCATTTGTCATTAATTTTTCTTTCATTTTCCTTCTTTTCTTCTTTCCTTCTTCTTTTCTTCTTCCTCCCTCCTCCTCCTTCTTCTTCTTCCCAACCCTTTCTTTCATTCTTTTCTTATTTACTTTCTGTCTTCTTATTTATTTTCCTTTCCTTTCTTTTTCTTTTTTATTTGTTTTTCGGTTCTTTCTTTTTCATTTATTTTCTTTAAGCGTTTCCGTTTCATATACTGAAATCTTTTGTATTTCACCTTTTATTTTACTTATACAAAGAAAGAAATATTGAGATGACTATTGACTTTACATTTAAATTTTTTATTCTATCGTCCATGCGCCTCTTTTTCAGTAAATTTTCGTTTTTACCTTCTTTCTTTCTTTCGTTCTTTCTAGAAAAAATGTGATAAGAATAAACACGGAAAAAAGAATGTTCTCGTAAGAAAAAAAGAAAGAAAAAAAGAAAGAAAAACAGAAAGAAAAAAAGAAAGAAAAAAAAGAAAAAAAGAAAGAACAAAAGAAATTAGAACAAAAGAATACATAGAAAAATTCTTGTCTCTTTTTTTATTCATTCTTGGGCCGAGTACATTTCTTTCTTCTTCTCTTTCAAAAACATAATTTCCTTCATTATTTTTTTCTTTCTTTATTTTTAAAAGCTTTTTTTTCGTGTTTCTGAAGATATTTTTTCTGTATATATTTTGTATATGTTTTTGTCAAAGGAGAAAGAACATTTGAGAGAATCATTTGAGAGTACAAAAGAAACACAAGGAAAGTAACTAAGAAGAAAAAGAAAGCATCAAATAAAGAAAGAGTAAAGTCGGATTAATTCAAAACCATAGAACAAACACCAGAGAAAAACCGTATTAAAGCAAGATCTGAAAGTGATTGGTTGGAAGAGAAATTCGGAGCCAGAAAATATTCTTAATTATCCATTGATTTTATTGCAAATATTGTTTCTTGCCCATGCTTTTATTTTTCCCGTCCTCTTCAAAACAAAGCCGATTGAGGTGAACGTTGAGACAACGGCTTATTACAACGACAAAAATGCTGTCTCCCAAGAATTTTTAAAATGATTTCCTTAAAAAAAAAAAAAATAATAAGGAAACTTATTTAATAATAAAAAATTATAACTAAAATTTGAAGAAAATGAAAAAGAATATAAAAAATTAAAAAATAGAAAAAATCAAATCAACACAATTTGACTTTGGTGAAACAAAAAAAGGGCCTCAAATTCATGAAAGAAACGTGTAGCCTCATTAGCATATCCATAATTAATTAACAGACATCTGTCGTCCATCAACATCACGATAGCCTGTGGCCATCAAGGAATGAACACCAGCGTGAAAAACAACGGTGTTTTTTTTTATCAATGATGAAATCTTTGTTAGATTAATCCAAAACTTTCTTGAAGGTGTTAATCCAAATTCTCTTATCGTCAGCAGATGTATTAATCCAAACGAAGCCATATATTAGCTGTGGATCAATTGAACGAAAAAAGAAAAAAAAAAAAGAAAAAATGACCCCGGCTACGATTTTAATTTAAAAAATACTTTTTAACTGATCCGTTTAAAAAATTTGTTTTTATTATGACATATGAACGTTTCTTATATTTAATCTCTAAGTGTAATAATATTTCTTGTTCGTTGTTTTAAAATCAAACCCGAAAAAGTTTCAGCAAATATTTTCCATAACAAAGAGAGGAATTCTTTCAATAGTATTTGTTATCCGATAATAAAGTTCTGGTGATGCTTATCCACTAGGTGCTAGCATTATTTTCTTTAATTATTCTGGTTAAATTGTGTTGATAAAAATCGTACTTTTAGATTCTGAGATAAATTATTTCGATAAAGAGGGAATGTCGGTTTTTTAATCAACTTGACTAATGCATTTTTTTGTTTTTTTCTTTAGGAAATCCTAACACGAAATTGAGGAATTTAAGTCAAAATGACAACTAGATTACTTGTATCTTTCAGAAATTAAAACTTCAGTTATTCAGATTTTGATCAGAATAAATGCCGAATTCCTTTTGTCTTCAGGAATTTTAACCACCAAATATTCAGATTTTAATCAAACTGACTAATAGATTGATTTTGTCATCAAGAATTACAAACTGTTTATATTCAGAGTTTAGTATTAATGACTACTACATTTTTTTATCATCAAGAAATAAAAACTCCAAATATTCAAATTATAGTCATATTAAAATCTATATTTTATCCTTAATAATTTCTTACACCAAATATATATATTCGTATCAGACTAAATTCTAGATTTCTTTTTTCAAGAATGTCAAACTTAAAATATTCAGATCATATATATATATTGATATTTATATTTTTGTCTTCAAGAATTTTTTACACCAATTATGTATATTTGTATGAGACTGAATTCTAGATTTCTTTTTTCTTCAAACATGTTAAATTCCAAATGTTCAGATTCTAATAACTCTTGAATCAATTTTGTCTTTAGTATTTTTAAACAATACTTAGACAAATTTTAATTTTATTTGTTATATCAAGTATTTCACGCGCTGTTTTTTTCTGTCCTTTTGTCCAACCTGTGAGTATCAGATTATTCAAGACCTCCTACCTCGTCAAGCAGCCTAAAAATGTCAACTGACCCTTCCCGATGTTCAGTTCTCTTTTTGTTTACGTTCACTCTAAAAAATTGTATGTTTCGATTAAGGCATCCTCAGCATCCTTCTGTGGCAATTTCAAAGATTGCGGGTCTGAGAGATAATTTCTTTCTGACTTACACTGACTGACACCATTTGTGGTTTATACTAACATTGTTATCTTTATTACACAATCGCAATTTTCATCTCTTGCCTTCAATATTCCTTGTGGGTGTCGTATTCTCCAATCTAGCAGTACTCAATGTGTACTCCAAATTTAGTGCTTTTCTGGTTGTAAAACATTCATATATTTTCTTTCATTCTTTTCTAATTGAACTTTGTATAAGTCTATATTTCTGAGATATGGTAGTATTTTTTATAATCATTTTACTCCAAGCAAGGCAGTTTTAGTGCCACTGATGCGCAGGGGGTTACATAGAGGAAAGTGATGAGAAAGAGGGGCTAGTTATAGGAGATATCAGGAGAAGGGTAATAGACGGATTAGAATACCTGTGTAATGGGGGTGAAGTGGATGGAAAAAAGACCTTACATTTAAATTCCTGGAGATTGTAGTTGTCGGGGAAGCAAGTGTATGGAAGGGAATTCCACGGGCGTGAAGTGAGAAAAAAGAAGCTGTAGAGTAGAAACTGCGGTTACATTTGATCGGCTTCACTGTAAAAGGGTGGGACCTAGTTTCTAATCTAGTAGATCGTGTAAATTCATACCTAGGGGACACCAGTGAGCTAAGTTCGTTGTAGCAGAAGGAGGCATTTACATTATTCGGACTATTGTCCTCAGTTTTGTTGCCATTTTGTTTTAGGTTAAGTCCCAAAAAATTCAGTTGTTCTTGTCCTTAAGGACGCATGGCCCAGTGTATTGCAGGGGGTTACATAGGAGGAAAGTTATGAGAAACAGTGACGGGTTATAGGGAGTGTCAGGAAGTGGGTAAGAGAAGGATTAGAATGACGATGAAAGTTGAGTGGACGAAGAAAAGAGCATGAGAGAGAGGATGCAAGTTAGTGAGATAGGAGATGACTATTGACTTTACATTTAAATTCTTGGAGATTGTAACTGTCAGGAAAGCAAGTATGCGGAAGAGAATTCCACAGGCGGGAAGTGCGAGAAAAGAAAAGAAGACAAAGAGTTGTGAGTTCAATACCAGGCTACAGCAGCGGTGAACAAGTAACTTACAGAGTTAGAGGGAAATAATTCATGAACACTACTACGAATGAATTTCATATAACCCAGTGATTGTAATAAAAAATTAGGGTTGAAATTTATAGCACCTGAAGAAGGCTGGGGGTGTACAACAGCCGAAACGTCGTTCAAATGGCAACAAAGATGAGAACAATAGTCCGAATAATTTAAATACTGAAGTTTATATGTTTTTCTTGTTTTAACACTTTATTAAATATATCTGAAGCATTTACTTTTATTGTACTTTCTTCACCTCGTCTCACTAAAATCTACTAGTGGCATTACCGACTTATTAAAACAAAAATATATTTTTCTACTTTCTTTATCTTTCGGTTGAGCGATTACGTTATAGTGGCTTGATGCTCGGGGTTAAAATTATTTATCCAAGCTAAAAAGATTAATGAAGGATGACAATGAGGAGAAAGCACACGGCTAATTTTAACAAAACAAGATAAGGAATTTATTTACGAATTTACACGCTTGAAATAATGTCAGTAGCTTGTTTTTAGAACAATGACAATTTCTTTAAACTGATTTCAGCAATTGTTTCACACAAGCAATGTTTTACACTGTGTTATAAAATGTAAGAGGGTTGGGATCTGTCAGGCTGTTGTGCCCAAAGAATCGTCACTTTTTATGCAGCTGCAGTTCATGAGGTGCCCCTACGACTTGAAAAGGATTCCAGGTTCATTACTATATTTATATTTATGATTAATCAAACACATTACACATGAAATAAGAAACAGCACCATAGAAAACACTATTACAAAATGTATAAACCAATAATACTTTTCATCAAGAAGGAAGTGAAAAGAAGTTTTTTTCCCCCTTGGTCTGTTAGGAGACGTAAAATGTTCATTGGAAGAAAGTCAATGAAAGATTGATTGAAATATATCCAGTTTTTGAGTTGTTGAGTTCTCATTGGATTTTGTATTAGGAAATGTGTGTGCACATGAATGCGTATGTAAGAAAAAAATTCGCGCCACTAATTGCTACCTGCAATTGAGTGCGGGTGTGTATGCGTGTGTTAGGTAAAACTAAGAAACATGTCCCCCGCGATAGCTGGCAGCTATCACAGGCCACTCAGCCTTAACTGGCTAGCAACACGTGTGTTCATGCTTAAATGAGTGCGCCTGGCTGAGCGGAGAAAAATAGGATTTAACACGTGAACACGAGATAACCAGCCAAGATTAACCAATCACTGCCTACCGTGTCTCGAAGATGAAAACACGAATGTTGTTTTAATGAATAGGAGTGGAAGAGTAAGCACAATAATATTTTACAAATATGTGTTGAAATATAGATATGTGTGTGAGTGTGGTGCAGGATGTTCGTTGTGGTGCTGTGGATATCGACCCGGAACGAGAAATCAGGGTGCCGAGTTCGAATTTCAGTTGAATTCCTTGCATTCACTTACGTACAAATACTCTTGGTAAAAATATTAATCCGTCTCTTCACTCCAGTTTTGAATTAAATAATAGGACAGATTGGGTGGCAGCCAATCTACCGCAGAAAACAATGGCAACCTACTGCAGGATAATCTTCTGCAGAGTCAGCCATGTCTCTTTCGAGACATGATCACCTAAAGCGTGTATCTTCTATGGCACTTAACTGTCTAACTGAATATAATAGTTGAAATCATGATTAAAGCCTCTACTGGGCGTAAAATGGGGGATCGGTTTTCTATTGTTATGAAGTAATAAACTGATCCCCCACTAATTACTACATAATAATATAATACATCGCTTCTCCCTCCAGTTATGGGTTAGAATTATAGGTTAGATCGGGTTCTATAGCCTTGGCTGGCAACCAGTCTACCGCAGAAAGCAATGGCAACCTACTGCGAGATAATCTTCTGCCCAGTCAGACATGTCTCTTTCGAGACATGATCACGTATAGCATTTGACTGACTGACTGGGTGTGAATGTTTGAACGCCACAGACTCTAGTGGGTCATGGGATAACTGAATCCGGACAAAATGGGAAGTTGAGCGTCTCCGCGAATTTAATGTCTTCATGTAAACAGAAAACCGCGTTTTGTTAAAGTTTATCCTCCAGGCTATATAATATATGACATAGAGTCCTGCAATAAATTTCATTCTAACTGTGAAGATTTTGTTTATAGTTGTTTTAATTAGTGACATTGTGTACGCACACACACACAAAGACGAACAAAAAACACAGACATATATATATATTAAAAAATAACTTTAATCCAAACGGAAAAGTAGGAAGGTAAATCCCAAAAGCCTGACCCTAATTAATATTAAAATTTTAATATTAAAAAATAATACAGGTGGAGAGCTCAATGTAATTAAAATCACAGAGCTCATATAAAATAAATAAATTTTCAATTGTTCAACATGAAATCCCTAAGAGAGCATTCCCTTACATCTCGAACTAAAAGTAAAATCTAAAAATAGACGTTAATTGCAAATCAAAAATGTTTTGTCACGTAAATTTCTCACTTCTTAATCGTCTTTTTTATTTCTTTTTTATTTTTCATTTTGAAAAATGTGTTAGTTGCTGAGGAGATGTGAAATCTCTCTTGGGGATTTCATGCTGAAATGATCATTCAACAATTTTGAACAATTGGAAATTTATTTTATTATATATATATATATATATATATATATATATATATATATTGTAAAAAAGAGGTGCGTCTTCTTTGTACGTCGGGAGTCACCGCTGAAAATTAGGGTATGGTTAATGTTAATTTAATTCGGCCTGGTGTCAAACATAACCGAACTCCCTACAGCTTGCAAGTTTATCCAGTATAATAATCACCGAAGGTTTTCATCATCAGAAGGTTGGTTGTCAATTGGAATGTGTAAATTAGTGTAGAAGAGTGGAATAATAAAATATACATTTTTCATGTGAAAATAGAAATTTATTAAAAGGCAATGAATAACAAGAATTCGTAGAAATTAATCTTCCATGAGAAAGTTAAAGATATCAAGATTTGTAGAAAATGTTCGAAGTAGTAATTGTTGAAAGAGTATATGAGTACGTACGTATGTATGTGTTTGTTTGTTTGGTAGAAATGTCTTTGGATGGAGAAGAAGAAGATAAAGAAACAAGTAAGCGAGAAGAAAAGAGAAATGAGGACAAGGTGTGATCTGCCCTTATCTCCGGGTCGAATATAAGTTGAAGTTACATTTTAGTTTTGTCTTTTTCGCTGCTTCCATCTGACTGACTAGCAGACGCTGATCGGGGCTCATTTATTATCATTAGTTTTTCGCACTGACTCGCGAAGTCCTTAAGTTTTTCTATTTGGGAAAAACCAGGATTTCGCATCAAGGACGGCAACACAAAAGCCGTTGAGTTTCGGTAAGTTTTTATTAGTGTAATATAACAATCTGGTCCCACCCGAGGAAGCTGATGCAAGCGGGGGCGTTTTCCGGTCGTTGAAAGGAACGGATGTTTGTTTGACCTTATTTCCGGCAGTAGCGGAAATGGCTACAAGAGGCAAACAGAACAGGTGTCTCTGAGAATTACGTGGGCGTGCGTGGGCGAGGCAAAAATCGGAAGTCCCGGTTTGGAGATTATAAAAAGACCTCGGCGCACGGATTTCACCAGAGAAGACAGAGAGCCAGACAGACAGACAGAGACCAGAGGAGCAACAGATACGACGACCCCCCCCCCCGTCAACCCTTGGAAGCGCGCTCTCACTCTCTGTTCACTAGGCTACACGGTCCATCGTCATTAATAAAAATACAACTTATATTTTTATATATATGCGTGTTTGTTGTATATTGCTATATAACATTAGAACCTCGTCAGGCAGTGAAATATTTTTTCGGTTAAGAATCATTGAATATAGGAATTAAAAAACAACGGCTCTTCTCTTATTGATAAATATGTTTTTTATTATAAACATTTACAACATATATATATATATATATATATATATATATATATATTCTTAAAATATAAAAGCATATATCTTATTATAGAACATACACTAATTAGACGTCCTTTTTTATTTTAAACAGTATATATTAGTTAGTCAACGGCTTGCATATTTTATAAAGTCTACACGTTTGGGAATGGATATAGTAACTATTTATATTATTTACATTGTTCGGACAATTATCCTCATCTTTGTTGCCTTTGTTCCCCTTCAATACCTGTCTATATTTCTGAGATGATGTATAGTAATTATTTACACTATTTACATTGTTCGGACTGTTGTCCTAATCTTTGCTACCATCTACACATTCAATATTTTTCTATATTTCTAAGGTGAGATATTGTAACTATTTACACGATTTAATTTATTCAGACTTTTTTCCTCGTTTTTGTCGCCAAATTCACCATCAATATATGTTTATATTTCTGAGAGGAGATATTGCAATTTTTTGCACTATTTACATTGTTCGGATTGTTGCCTTCGTCTTTGTTGCCATCAGTCAGTCAGTCAGTTAAGTGCCATACGTGATACACGCTTGGGCGATCATGTCACGAAAGAGACATGACTGACTGGGCAGAAAATTATCCCGCAGTAGTCTGCCATTGCTTTCTGCGGTAGACTGGTTGCCAACCAAGGTTATAGAACCCAATCTGTCCTGCTATTTAACCCATAACTGGAAGGAAGAGACGGATTAATACCTTTCCCAAGGGTATTTACGCGTAAGTGAATACAATGGTTGCCATATTCACCTTAAATAACTGTTTATATTTCTGAGATGAGGTATTGTAATTGTTTGTACTATTTACATTGTTCGAACAGTTGTTCTCATCTTTGTTGCCATATTCACCTTCAATATCTGTTTATATTTGTGAGATGAGGTATTGAAATTATTTACACTATTTACATTGTTCAGACTGTTGTCCTCGTCTTTGTTGCCATATTAACTTTCAATATCTGTCTATTTTCCTGAGATGATGTATTGTAATTATTGACACTATTTACATTGTTCGAACTTTTGTCTTCATCTTTGTTCCCATATTCACCTTTAATATCTGTCTATACGTCTGAAACGAGGTACTGTGATCATTTACAATATTTACATTGTTCTTACTGTTCTCCTCCTTTTTGTTTCCATATTCACCTTCAATATCTGTTTACATTTCTGAGATGAGGTATTTTAGCCATTTACAGTATTTTCATTCTACGGACTGTTGTCCTCATCTTTGTTCTCATATTCACCTTCAATATCTGTTTATATTTCTGTGATGAAGTATTGTAATTATTTACCCTATTTATATTGGTCAGACTATTGTCTTCATTTTTATTGTTAAATTTAAGATCTTTCGGTGGTTGTACGCTTAAAAAGAAAAGATACTTGCTGTAAGCCCGTGTATTGAATATTGCTGCCATATCTGGTCGGGTGCCCCTGCTGCTCTCCTTGGGCTTCTTGACAAAATACAAAGGAGGATCTGTAATGTGGTTGATACTGACTTGGCAGACCGGCTGCAGCCGCTCTCACACCGGCGTGATGTGGCTTCCCTGTGCCTCTTCTACAAGTACTTTCATGGCTTCTGCTCCGATGAGCTTAGATCACTGGTGCCGCCTAAGCACGAATTTACACGAGATACTAGATTAGCAACTAGGTCCCACCCTTTTACAGTTAAACAAATAAGATGTAACCGTAAATTCTACTCCAACAGCTTCTTTTCTCGCGCTTCCCGCCGGTGGAACTCCCTTCCACAAGTCTGCTTTCCCGACAGTTACAATCTCCAGGTGTTTAAATGTAGGGTCAATAGACACCTCCTATCACACTAACTCCCAACTATTCTCACAACACTCTCATCTACCCAACCCTCATTCTCGGTATCCTTACCCGCCTATCACCCACCCTCTGTTATTTCCTATATTTAATCAGCCTTTCTCCTCTCTACGTAGCCCCCTGCACATGTCACATGCCTTGCTAGGGGTGAAACTCTTATAAAAAAAAAAAAAAAATTAATTCTACATTTCATGTATTATGTCATTTTTAGTTAATTCCTCTTGTTACTTTTTCTGAAGTAACTAAACTGTTAGTTAAATAAAACCACTTTTGAATAATCATGATTCCAAATAACTACGAACGAACGAAATCTGTGGGTTTTGTTGATGAACATTCATTTTTATACCTTGTGACACAGAATCAAAACCTTATGTATATATATATATAATTACAAAGTGTATGTCTCTTTAACAGTAGATTCATGCCGAATTCGAGTGAGAACATCATAATGGTGTCCTTACGAATCTTCGAAGTCGACATGAATACGCTCTGTTAAAGAGACAGTCTTTGTACTCATCAACGCTCTATCGGCTTTTGATATCGAAAAATTTACGATAAGAAAACCCTGATTAAAAATACTTTTTATGAGTAAAACTACTAAAAAACAACGACATTGGCGCTAAACATTACCACAATGAAATACTATATATATATATATATATAATAGATCCTAAAACTTTCTCTGGCGATCCGTTTAGGAGAAACCTAGGTAAGTTCGTCTGGCTCATTAGGTGCTATTAATTTCGCTCTACCTGTGTATTGAACGCTTTTTGTTAGATGGTTACCCGTGCCGGTTTTTTTTCTTTGGCCTTCTTGCTGATTTCTGTCCCAACACTTTTGACAGACCTTCATGTCCTAAGCTCTTTCTTCTTTTAAAACCATTTTTCCTTCGTTCGAAAGTTTTTGAGACCAGTACAACTATATATAATCACGTCGATATATATATATATATATATATATATATATATATATATATATATATATATCCGGGTGAATAAGGAACAAAAAAAATTTACAATGTTCAAAACATTAATTTAAAAACAGTGCCCGATATATAATATAGAGCTGTGAATATTTATTATAAATAACAGTTTAGAGTATGTACCATTTTTTTATCCACTAAAATTTTGTCTGCTGTATGAAACATTTTGTCACATTCAGCGAAACATATATGAAAGAAGATTTGCTATCCAAATATACACCATACAAATATACACCATCCAAATATACACCATGCGTGTTTGTGTGTGTGTTCTGTGTGTGTGTGCGTGTGTAACGTACATATTCTTTTTGAAACCATATTCAGCACGAGTTCCATTCGTTTTTCATCCTGTCAACCCCTAATCCCTTCGGGCTGTGCATAAAGGTTGGACCTCAAACCCTCTTTCGCACTTTGTCAGACGCTAGCCAGCTAAAATGACGTGACGTGATCTGAGGCCTTGTTTGCTTCCCAGCATCCTAAGTTAAGCCCTGGGTCGGGAAGATGTACAGCTTTGTTATGGTCGGAATTCGGAACGAAGGTTGGTTCCCGTCGAAAACGCTAACGTACGCTTTTATTTATTGCTTTTGTTCATTATTCCTCTCGCTATATAAATATATGTGTTAGTCCGTTCATATATATATATATATATATATATATATATATATATATATATATATATATATATAAAGGCACAGACACACACACTTTATTTCTTTCTTTTCAAAAAACTCACTTTTATCCTATTTCTCTATACAATGTTGTGCAAGCCACATTTAATCGTTTACGTCTTTCGATCATATGTCTCTCTCAATATATATATGTATACATATATATATATATATATATATATATGTATGTATGTATATATTGCATTGACGGCAGCACAATATCTCTCTCTCTCTCTCTCTCTATATATATATATATATATATATATACATATAAACAGGAATATAAATAAATATGCATAGATACACCCTTACACGCCCATATTTGAAACACCAAGTCGTACTCTAGACGTAGGTTAGACATATGCACACACACACACACCTATATATATATATATATATATATATATATATACATATATGTGTGTGTGTGTGTGTGTGTGTGTGTGTGTGTGTAGAAAGTGCTTGTTTCTTTACTGTTCTCTATCAGACCCTCATATTTTTCTTTTTCACTTCCTATATTTTAAATATATATATATATATATATATATATATATATATATATATATATATATGCGTGTATTACTCACTCTGTTTTATTCAAACCTTTTCTGCCCCCTCTCTCGATCCCCTATACTTCTAACTCTTTCCATTTTACTTTCTCACGCACCTTTCTCCTTCACTCTAAATCCTACTCTGCTTCTCCATTTTCTCTTTTATTTTTCTTCCGTTGCTTTCTCTAGCCCCGCTCTCACTCTTTTTCTTTATCTCTCAGTCTCTGCCTCTCTCCGTCTCTCTCTCTCTCTGTCGCTCTCTGCCTCTCTGTCTCTCTCTCAGGGAAACAGCTTTTACTGACAGTTCCATCTATGGTGTCAGAACTACCTTTTCTTTTATCCTTATTTTGTTTTCAGAACCAGTCACAGATGGTAAATATTGTTTAGTCAATAACTACATAGTCCCCACCATCTTCATTCTCACTATTGCCGTATTGACTTCCTTCCCCCTTATTGAATGTCACAGAGTATTGACCCCAGCGTTGGTAGTGGACACGAAAATTCAGAATATGACCTCCCTATTTATTGCCAGCTAAATCTTGACTGGATGACACATTAATTCTTTTTTTATCAAAACTAAGCTTTTCAGCATGAATATCCCACTATCATTTGGCCCTGTGTCTGACGATAGCGATCAATATCTTCTTCTCGTCTCCCTTTTATTTTTGGCCTTGAGCTTTTTCGACTGAGTAAATACTTTATACCTCTAACGTACTAGTGTTATTCGAGAAATGAGGTCATTCTCCAAGATCGACCCTGTATTTTGCCCCCTGAACTATGTGGCTTTTGTATGAGACTACAAATATGAAGTCCGAAAAATTGGAAAGTTTGAATTGTACATTGACCCCTTGATTGAGGTTGCCAGAATGTGACACGTTCTAGTCAATATTGCCCCAGTTATAACTATGTTGTATACCACCGAACTTATAAATCTAGTATTCCAGTCGCTTCAGAAGTCTGCGCTGATTCGGTCAATCAGATAATTGCCATACGTTATACACGATTGGGCGATCATGTCTATTTCGAGACATGGACTGACGAGGCAGAAGATTTTCCAGCAGTAGGTTGTCATTACTTTCAGTTGTAGACCAGTTGCCAAGCAAGGCTTATAAACTCGATCTGTCATGCTATTCAATCCATACCTGGAGGGAGAAGAGACAGGGAAGAGACACGGGTAATTCTACGAAAATGAATTAACCGAATTCGACTGGAATTCGAACTCGACTCTCCGATTTCTTGGATCCAAGATCAGTTGAAAACAAGAAAGTTTTAGAAAGAAAATACTACTACTACAACTACTCATAATAATAATAATAATAATAATAATAAACATTTTTGCTGTCCCTGTGTTGAAATACATTTTTAACATCCCTAATTGTAGCATTCACTTACGCGTAAATACCCTTGGGAAAGGTATTAATCCGTCTCTTCCTTCCAGTTATGGGTTAAATAGCAGGACAGATTGGGTTCTATAGCCTTGATCGGCAACCAGTCTACCGCAGAAAGCAATGGCAACCTACTGCGAGATAATCTTCTGCCCAGTCAGTCATGTCTCTTTCGTGACATGATCGCCTAAGCGTGTATCGCGTATGGCACTTAACTGACTGACTGGATATAATAGTTGGAATCATGATTAAGGCTGATACTGGTCATAAAGTGGGGGATCAGTTTTATATTTTTATGAAGTACTAAACTGATCCCCACTATTTACTAGTCAATAATATAATACATCTCTTCCCCCTCAAGCTATGAGTCAAATAACAGGACAGATTGGGTTCTATAGCGTTGGTTGGCAACCAGTCTACTGTAGAAAGCAATGGCAACCTACTGCGGGATAATCTTCTGCCCAGTCAGTCATGTCTCTTTCGAGACATGAACGCCTAAGTGTGTATCGCATATGGCACTTAACTGAATTGTAGCATACCAGAAATTACGCGAATGGATATCAACACGAGAAAGCCTTTTACTTGTCAGCTCATGCATCATCCTAAAGCCAAAGTTGATCATTTGTAGTTGCCCAGGCAGAGGATTTGTTCAACCAGAACTGTCTTGCCAAACCACAACAATCAGTCATCAAAGATACATAAGATCTACAGAAAGCTGGATGCTGATCTCTGACAAAGAACGTGAAAGAAACAAGAAACTTTATTCAGTACTAAAGGAAGTAAACAAATTCAAAAGGGAATTCCAAGTGGGTGAAAAAATGGAACTAAACCATACCTACTGCCTCTGCAAAAAATTTAAAAAAGAAAGCAAAATCAATGTACAAAATACAAAAACTATAGCAATATAAGCCTCTTCATTGTCAATACTATCAAACAAGCTGATGTAGAGAAGCCCCGTACCTAACAGTGTCTATATACTACTGGTTTAAAAGATGAATACAAAGGTTTCATTTTTGCCTTGCATGACAAATATTTCTTTCTAGAAATTACTAAACAGACATATTTGTCATGTAAGGCAAAAATAAAACCTTTGTATTCATCTTTTAAACCAGTAGTATATAGACAATGTTCTCTACATCAGCTTGTTTGATAGTATTGACTATGAAGAGGCTTATATTGCCATAGTTTTTGTATATTAATCCGTTTCTTCCTTCCAGTTATGAGTTAAATAACAGGACATATTGGGTTCTATAGCATTGGCTGGCAACCCAGTCTACCACAGAAAGCAATGGCAATCTACTGCGGGATAATCTTCTGCGCAGTCAGTCATGTCTCTTTCGAGACCTGATCGCCCAAGCGTGTTTCAGGTATGGCATTTAACTGATTGACAATGCACAAAGACAGGCTAATCAATATTAATCGCCCAAACATTGGGATTTGAAATCACTAAAAGAGAATATGTCTTCTTATTGGCATAACAGCCTCTGCAGACAGTAAAGTATCTTTGAAGTTCTTCAAAAAACCTTCAAAATACCTAGACTTGAAACCGAAATATCAGAAATGTGGCACATGTGGACATCAACAACTACAGTTGTAGTTTGAGTCTTTGGATTGAGTAGAAATAGTTCCAACCGATTTATTGAAGGCATCCCTTGTAGCCAAAGTGTTAAAGAAATACAACAAGATGTCTCTGGTTGGGACCTGGAAAAAAGAGTATAGACCAGTAATGAAAGGAAATTGAAATCATAATATTAATAATAATAACTGACAAACGTTCTGGATGAACTTAAAAAAAACTTCACTAATAAAAAAAAGCATCTAGAGTAGATATGATCTTACATGGAATATTATCAGAAATACATATTACATGGAATATTATCATATATATATATACCATAATGATGATACACGTATACTGTCTTAATATGTATAGGAAAACCTACTAAAAAGTTGTAAGTTTAAAAATGTATTTTTTGACAGTATTTATTTATTTCAATTATATATATATATATATATATATATACACATAAAGAATCACAAGATAGCCAAAACCTACCGCGGTTTCACACAACGGCTCATCAGTCTGACGAGCCGTTGTGTGAAACCGCGGTAGGTTTTGGCTATCTTGTGATTCTTTATGTGTCTTTGCTCTACTTTTGCTTTTCATTTGTACTTTTGCATTTGTTTGTATTTGTATCGAGCACTTTTTCTTCTTTTTTTTTCTTTTTTTTTTTGTGGTTGGTTCCGTTTGGGTTTTTTTTCTTTACTGCGGAGTATCGTATGTCTTGTCTTTATTCCGCGCATTTCTTTTTTTTCCCCCTCTTATCCAACGCCTTGGTGCGACGGATGTTAACGGAATTAGATTCTGTCGGTTATTCGTTTTTCTTAAAGTTTATCTTTGTATAAAGTTAGGATTTAGATACTTACAGAGTCTGTTTAATTATTATTTTGAATATTATATATATATATATATATATATATATATATATGTGTGTGTGTGTGTGTGTGTGTGTGTGTGTGTGTGTGTGTGTGTGTGTGTGTGTCCAACACTGGTCTTCTCGTCAAATTAAACATTTGTGGATTAAGAGAATTCCTGGTGCAGTCACAGTTTCGCTGAGCTGGGCATGTTGCAAAGAAGAGCGAGGACAGAATATCTAAGGTTCTCATCTATAGTCCTATTGACAGTAGACAAAGGATTGTTGGACGTCCGTGTCTAAGATATAAAGACAAGATAAAGAGTAAACTTTTAACTGGCAATATACCATATACTAACTTCGAGCGAGTTATCCTGAATAGAAATAACTGGAGATATTTATGCCAAAGTTGTATGAGAAACATAGAAATGTCATACTGACCGGTTAAGAGACGAAAGATAATAGAGAAAAGAGTCGAAAATTGTTTCTGTTGTTTTATCCCAATCGAAGCAGGTTCAAATTACCAAATTACCAATAACCTCTCAGAGACAAGAACTGTATCCCGTCAGAAATTAACAGGTGTTCGTTTTGGAAGAAAAGCACAAGAAGTATTATTCTAGATTAAGACTTCCTTAAACAATTATCAGGGTTGGTAGAAACAGTTGGCGAGTATTGTTGACAGCCTCTGATATCTGAAAGTTCTTTTTACTGTGTGTACATGTGAGTATTATTGTGTTATCAACTAAAATCTATCTAATTTTACGTACATGGCTATGTTTTTCTAAGAAAAGTTGTTTAATACAGAAAGGTGACAAGTATGTCTACGCGAGAGCGTGGTTGTAGTAAAACCAATACATGTAGTAGATTTATTATTAGTATCAGAGATACAATTACTAAACGGGCATGTAAATTGGCCATCTATATTAAATCAAAGCAACCCACACTCAATAAAATCACATTTCAATCTAGTCACAATTTTAAAATAGTTTCATGGTTATTTGAACGAGTGTTTACATTTTTTCAAAGAAATTTCTTTGACCGGTGAAAAATTTTGTCCTTTTTATTTATTAAAAAAGTCCTGTTAAATTCCTTGTTCGTCTTTTGCCTGGTCATTGTCTAGTTGACCCCACCACTCCTCAGCCAAAAGATAAAATAATTCTTTTTCTCTACTGGCGTTAGTACACGTGCGTTTGGTTTAGGATCAGCTTTGAAATATTCTTAAAAGTAAGTTATAATTTTGCTTTGATTTTATTTTGTTTTATTTTTTGTGGTTAATTTTAAAAGTTTCATGGTTATTTGGACGAGTGTTCTTTACCTTTTTTCAAAGAAATTTCTTTGACCGGACTTTAACTAAGTTAAAAATTAGTTAGCTCACCACCGTTACCTTTTTTCTTTTTTCTTCTTCAATTGGAGTAGATAGTCTAAACTATCACCCGGTTCACACTCCACCCACGTCTATTGAACAGGTGTAGAGGCTCATCCCTTGTTCCCTGTTCAGGATGTGGTTCCCGGTTTTCTCTTCCAATCTTCACTTTCTTTTCAATTGGAGTAGATAGACTAAACTATCGCCCGGTTCACACTCCACCCACGTCTATTGAACAGGTGTAGAGGCGCATCCCATGTTCCCTGTTTAGGATGTGGTTTCCGGTTTTCTCTTCCAATCTTCACTTTCTTTTCAATTGGAGTAGATAGACTAAACTATCGCCCGGTTCACACTCCACCCACGTCTATTGAACAGGTAAAGAGGCTCATCTCTTGTTCCCTCTTTAGGATGTGGTTTCCGGTTTTCTCTTCCAATCTTCACTTTTTTTTTTCAATTGGAGTAGAGAGACTAAACTATCGCCCGGTTTACACTCCACCCACGTCTATTGAACAGGTGTAGAGGCTCATCCCTTGTTCCCTGTTTAGGATGTGGTTTCCGGTTTTCTCTTCCAATCTTCACTTTTTCTTTTTCAATTGGAGTAGATAGACTAAACTATCGCACGGTTTACACTCCACCCACGTCTATTGAACAGGTGTAGAGGCTCATCCGTTGTTCCCTGTTTAGGATGTGGTTTCCGGTTTTCTCTTCCAATCTTCACTTTTTCTTTTTCAATTGGAGTAGATAGACTAAACTATCGCCCGGTTTACACTCCACTCACGTCTATTGAACAGGTGTAGAGGCTCATCCGTTGTTCCCTGTTTAGGATGTGGTTTCCGGTTTTCTCGTCCTATCTTCACTTTTTTTTTCAATTGGAGTAGATAGATTAAACTATCGCCCGGTTCACACTCCACCTACGTCTATTGAACAGGTGTAGAGGATCATCCCTTGTTTCCTGTTTAGGATGTGGTTTCCGGCTTTCTCTCCTTTAATCTTTTCACTCTTACGTAGCCCCCGGCACATCAGTGGCGTTACCGCCTTGCTCGGGGTGATATGATTAAAATAAACAACACATTACATGTGGTACTGTTGTTAGCATTTTGGTTACATTTTGGTCAGTCACGTGGTGTGACGTTATAGAACTGCATTACTAATTTACGACCTGCGTCTGCTATTCGGTGATTGTTATTGTCACAATGTTATAAGTCCACACATGAAAAAATTCCTACTTTGATGGTAGATATCTCTATGTTAACGTCTCTGCAACCACTGTAAATATAGCTCATGTGAGCCGAACGTTTAGAGCCAGCGTAATAAAAAATATTAAAATGTTGGAAATTTTTGTCTTTATTTTCATGAGAAATTGAAGTCAAAATGCGATGTTTAGAATGGCTCATGATTTCTCTGACCGGTGTAAATTGTATCAGTTACCTCCCTTTAACTCAACACTTAAAGTCTTTGTGCACCTTTGCTGTAGCCAGGTATTGATCTCGCAACTCTTTGGAGTCAAATTACTGCTTCTAACGAGCGCTTGGGCCATGTGTCCTTAAGGACAACAGTGTAGAATCTAAAAAGTGTAAATAATTTAAATACTTAATCTCAGAAATATACAAAGATGACGAAGGCAACAAAAATGAGGACAATAGTCCGAACAAGGTCAATAGTGTAAATAACTACAACACCTCATCTCAGAAGTATACACAGATGACGAAGGCAACAAAGATGAAGACAATAATCTGAACAATGTGAATAGTGTAAATAATTACAACACCTCATCTCAGAAATATATACTTTTATACAATTAAAAATTCTAAAATATTCTATGTTTAGAGATTTCTATCTCGTCATCAGGAAATGTTAGAGTCCTCTTTACCTGGATTTATATATATATATATATATATATATATATATATATATATATATATACTTGTCTATATTTAGCCAATAATGTCTCTTTTATTTTTATGGAAGTTTCTTTATTTGTAATCCTTATATACTTTTTCAATTACATGACCCTGCATTCAAAAATGTGTAGCCCAACAACATTTTGGAAAATTCTTGTTTCACGACAAATAACGGAACTTGCATAGAAGTGAAGCTGCTGTCCAAATAGACAATATATATATATATATATATATATATATATATATATATATATATATATATATGTCTATTTGGACAGCAGCTTCACTTCTATGCAAGTTCCGTTATTTGTCGTGAAACAAGAATTTTCCAAAATGTTGTTGGGCTACACATTTTTGACTGCAGGGTCATGTATATACATATATATATATATATATATATATATATGTGTGTGTGTGTGTGTGTGTGTGTGTGTGTGTGTGTGTGTGTGTGATTAAATGAGAATTTTCGGATATGTTATATTTATGGGTAAATGTGCTCAATATCAAAGATAGTACGTATGTAAATTAGGTACCTCCACCAAATTGCTAAAAACAGTATAGTATGAATAAAAATGCTCCAAACTTTATAAAAACGAACTTTTTCCATCAAAATGTTAATATTATTATTTAGAGTAAAGATCAAAGTATCTCATATTTATTTTTTTAATTTCTAATCCCTTCTCACACATTCGAAATTTTGTTTAAAAATCTTGTATTGATTTTATTTAGCAGATAACTAAATTGTTACGAGAGTTTACAATGGAAAACGTAATATTACATAACACAGGTTTAATTCGGTGAGAAATACATTAATTTGGAAATTCTTGCAAAAATCAAATAAATATCGGTTTTAGATGAAACTTTTAGGACTTATGCACAGATAAATAAAATTATTTTTGAAATTATTATTTTAAAAAAAATCTTGGTAAAATATTTTTAATGAAATTTTAAGAAATCAAATTTTGATGCGATAAATGAATCTATTAGTTAAACGCAGGACTCATTGTGGAATGTAAATGATCTTTTTTTTAAAATAATCTGCTCGTCATAGTAAAATAAAACATGCAATGTAACTATCACATTATTTAAATTGATAAGCTTTTAATTGCTTGAATAAATAATAAAAATAAAGAGCATTAATGTCTGAAGAAAAAATTTTCGGATTGTTTTCATTTTTTGAAATTATAATAATTTATAAAGTTTCAAAATATTTTTAAAATACCTAAAAGATTTATTCGGATTCGTTCAAAAACAAATTAAGAGAAAATTATATTTAGGAAGCGAGGATTAAAAAGTTTAATAAAAATCCTTCTGCCTCCCCATTTTTAAAATAATTAAACTTTTTTTTTAATTTGAAGTTTCTTTGTATGGTAGTTTTTATGTGCAAATTAAAAGATCAGAGTTTCCTCCCTATAACTGAAAAAAATTCTACAATTTTGTCACTTGTGAACGCCATACATTTTTATCTCGAAAACCTTTCAACACATTTGATATACGGCGGAAAGGTCAAATCGTCCAACCCTGTGACTAAAAAATACTTTTATTGTAAATTTCATGCTATAAATAAGTAATATTTGTGTAAATCAGATTAATTTAACATTAAATTATATAATTTTGTAAAAATAATGTCTCAAAGATATATATTTTACTTTTGCAAGATTTTTAAAACCGAGAATGAACTTTTGTTTACAAATGTGTCGGTCACTTAAAAATGACTGAAAAATTGAATTATTAAAAAAAATTTAAACCTTTTAGATTCCAATCAATATAATTTCTGTTTGAAATACACCAGTGTATTTTGCTTCTTGGAAATAATAAAACTAATCATTTTGCTTTCAGTGAAAACAAAAAAAAATTTCAAATAATGTTGTGTAAACCAGATTAATTTAACATAAAATTTGCTAGATTTAAAAAATAATGCATCACAGATGTATATTTTATTTTTGGAAGATTTTAGAAGGTTTTAAAAATTCAATTTAAAATTCAGGTATTAAAAATGAATCGAAGTAGCTAATCAAGATTATAACTTAAAATTTCAAGCAATAGTCATAATTGTAACATTCAGTGTTATTAATACTTTATAAGTACTTCTTTCTGTCTTATTATCGTGCTTGTCAGATCAAAACTATGAGTGGTAAACCTTTTTTCTTTTTATACTAGCAAATGAAATTTGTACTTCGCTTTGTTATTGCTATTGCTGTGTTTTCTTTAGAATGTTAAGTCAACAAACTTTACATATCAATACATATTAATTTTGCATTGGATTGCTTTTTTATCGTTAAGTTTCCAAAAGATTAACTTTATATTATTATTTCTGAGATAACTTTTTTTCCATTTGTTTTTTGTTCCAATCTTTTGGGCTGATAAATTTATTGATACCCTATTATAATTGAGCGTGTGCGATCGTTATATCCTGCCAAAACGTCATAAATATTGAACTATTCCATTTTGATACAGTAGAAATTAGGAGAAGAGAAAATACTTTGTTTTAAAAATAGACACTACTTCATGAAAGAAAGGGATGTAGAGAAAATGAAAGAAAGAAAGAAAGGCACGATAGAAGTATTTAACGTCTGCTTCAATGAAATGGAAAAAGTTGTCGATTTCAAAACTTTTCAATTCTACCCACTTAAAATAACAACCAGCAATCATGTGTATGATTTTATTGCAACAGATTATTAAATTTTGTTAAGTTCCTCTATTTAATAATACGATATGAGAAATTCTACACATGGTTTATTGTCGTAGACTCGCCATGACCTTACTCTATCATTAAGTTATGAATTAAGACTCATCGGAATATTAAAATTGGAAAACCGTGAAATATTCTTTCTAGCAATGTTCATTTTATTAATCACTTTCTCTCGTTGTATTACAGGTTTTTTTTCTCACAACACTCTGGGCTCATATAAATTTGTTAGATACAATTACTTTATCAAGTTTTACATTCATCCTAGTCAGGCAGTCATTTAAGTGTAAGTCAGCCAGTTAAGTGCCATACGTGAAACACGCTTGGGCGATTATGTCTCGAAAGAGACATGGCTGACTGGGCAGAAGATTATCCCGCAGTAGGTTGCCATTGCTTTCTGTGGTATACTAGTTGCCGGCCAAGGCTATAAAACCCAGTCTGTCTTGTTATTTTACCCATAACAAGGAAGGAAGAGACGGATTAATACCTTTCCCAAGGGTATTTGCGCGTAAGTGAATGCAATGAATTCAACTGGAATTCGAATTCGGCTCCCCGATTTCTCCTTCCGATCCGATATCCAATGCACCACAACGGTTCCTCAAAACGTTCCGATAAATCACGAAATTCTCATAAATTCTGTTCCGAAGATTTCTTGCATATCCATTCCCCAAAATTATTGACCGTACTTAAACCGGTGGGGCACTGCCACTAAATCGCGAAAAAAACTGCATAGTTACTCTGAAACTGAATTTTTAAAAATGCAAAAGTTTTCTTGAAACGTTTATTTTTGATTTAATTGAAAGCTAAATGATTTATTTTACAATTTCCAGTAAGAAAATACTCTGATTTGTTTCAAACAGAAGTTATATTGATTGAAATATAAAAATTCGAGATATTTTAAATTTTTGAATTTTGCCGCTATTTCTAAGCGATCGACACATTTGTAAACAAAAGTTAATTATCGGTTTTATAAAATCTTCCAAAAATAAAATATACATCTGTGATGCATTATTTTTTAAATCTAGCAAATTTTATTTTAAATTAATCTGGTTTACACAACTATTACTTATTTATAGCGTAAAATTTAGAATAAAACTACTTTTTAATCACTGATTTGAACTAATTCTATCGGCGTCGTAAATCACGAAATTATTTATAGGTTCTTTTTTAGAGATAAAAATGTATGGCGTTTTATAAATGACAAAATGTTACCAATTTTTTTCAGGTAAGGGAGGAAACCCTGACCTTTTAATTTGCAGATAGAAATTACTATCCCCACAAAAAATCAACTTCGCAAAAGGAAGTTTAAATTATTTTAAAAATATGGTTCGTTAACAAATTTTATTAAATCTTTCAATTTTCGATTGGCAATATAATCATCAAATTTAACCTAAAATATCTAACCGAAGCAGTTCTTTAAAGATTTTTAAAATATTTTAAAAACTTTATAACTTATTATAATGACAAAAAACAATGCAAAAAGTTCTTTTAAAATCTAATTAGTTATCGAAATTTTTTCTTCAGACTATAATGTCTTTACTTTTTATTATTTATTCAAGCAATAAAAAGCTTATCAAATTAAATAATTTCATCGTTTCATTGCATGTTTTATTTTACTATTCGGAGCAGATTTTAGGATACGGTTCATTAATTTAAAATATGAAAAATAGATAGTTTATATTCCCCAATGAGCCCTGCGTTAACTAACAAAATTCTAGACCACAACACTGAAATTTATTAAAATGTCATGGATTTACAAAATTAAGGGTAGCAGAGGCAAACAAATATTTTTACCAAGATTTTTAAAAAGATAATAATTTCAAAAATAATTTCATTCATTTGTGAATGAATACCGAAAGTTTCATTTAAAATCCGGCAATTATTTGATTTTGCGAGAATTTCCAAATTAATGTGTTTGTCAACGGAAAACAAAAAGTGTGTGATATAATTTTTACGTTTTCCATAGTAAACAGTCATAACGTTTTGGTTACCCGCTATCTTAAATCTTAACAAAATATTCTGCCAAAATTTCGAAAATTTTAGAAGGGATTAAATATTTTAAAAAAATAATTAAAAATTACTTTGATCTTTCCTCTTAATAATAATATAAATATTTTAATGAAAAGAGTTTGTTTTATTAAGTTTTGGACCTGTTTTATTCATACTATACTGTTTTTAACGATTTAGTAGAGGTACCTATTTAAGTGCCATATATCATACACGCTTCAGTTGAGAGAATCTAATGGTTATTACGAAGATACAGTAGCTTGGAAAATTCACTAACCGTTCTGGAAAGAAAAGAACATTTGAATTTTTTGGTGAGGTCCGAAAACTTGGGAGACCCTTTTTTTTAATCGTTTCTCCCCAAGCAAGGCGGTACAGCCACTGATGCGCAGGGGGCTACACAAGAGAGTAAAAATTTAGGCAGGATGAGAGTGAAGAGAAAGAGTAACCAATTACAGAGGGTGTCAGAGAAAGGACAGGAGAAGGATGGGAACGTGAGAAGACAGTTCTTAGAGAGAACGGAATAGAACAAGATATGAGATGATGTAGAAAGGACTGGAGTCAAGAAGATAACAGATGAGAATTGACATTACATTTAAATTTCTGGAGGTTGTAGCTGTCAGGAAAGCAAGTATATGAAATGGAGTTCCACAGGCGGGATATGGGAGAAAAGAAGCTGTTGGCGTAGAATTATGGGCTGCATTTGGTTGATCTAAATGTAAATGGGTGGGACCTTGGTGCCAGTCTGGTTGCACGAGAAAATTCTTGTGGTAGGAGCACCAGTGACTTAAGTTCGTCAGAGCAGAAGTCATGAAAATATTTGTAAAAGAGACAGAGGAAAGCCACATCCCGCAGGTGAGAAAGTGGCTGGAGTCGAGCTACCAAAGGGTGACCTATCACATCACAAATTCTCCTTTGGAGCATGTCGAGAACACAGATGAACAGCGGCGATGGGAGGCTGAGCAGATATGACAACAGTATTCTATGCACGATCGAATGGTTGGTTTTTATATGTGCAAGCTGGATTCAGGCGGAAATATCTTCCTGGCCCGACACAGCGACCCAGCCTTCCTGACAGTGTATTTAGCTATAGCTTCAATGTAATGATTCCACTTAAGGTCGGAAGAGAGGTTAAGACCTAGGAGGAGCAGTATATTGCTTTCAAGGAGAATCACTTGATCCATATTTATGGTGGAGCAGGAGAGACTGCCTGTAATGGTTAAAAGATAGCAGTTTCTTTTTAAAGGATCGAAATTTACAAGCCACTTCTTACCCCAGTTTACCACTGAGTGTAGGTCCTTCTCAAAGATCAGCAGCGAGGTTATATTTGAGCGCCTCACCAGATTTCTTAATGACGCGGAAGTAAATTGTGGTGTCATCTGCGTAGATACCTGATTAATTTTTCAGAAAACAAGATTCTTCAACTTTACCATACAAGGAAGAGATCGCATTCATGGCTATCGGACATTTGAATCACCTTAAACAAGGAAATGATCCAGGACATTCTGAAATCTTCTAGAGACTATCGCTGAAGCCAATGGCGATTTTATTAAATACATTTACTATTTAGTATTTCAAAATATTTGATTTTATTTTAGTATATACTAGCAGTGTAGCCCGGCGTTACTCGAGTGTAATGAAAGCTTTAGAACTAATCCATGGTCCTGGAGCTCAGACTCAGCCAAAAGAATATTTGAAATAATAAGATAATTGCGACAATTTACCAATCGCACCTAGTATATATACATCACTAGCAGTGTAGCCAGGCGTTACTCGAGTGTAATGAAAGCTTTAGAACTAATCCATGGTCCTGGAGCTCAGACTCTTTGGACGTTGGCACGAAAGACTAAAAAGCAATAGTTGGTCCCAGTTAAAGCGAAACCATAGACTGAAAGAAAAATGAATGGATTTAAGTCAAATTTTGATTTCCTGGTATCGATATCAAATACGTTTTTTCGTCGTAAAATGAATTTTGAAAGCTAAATAAGTCCTCTGAGTAAATGGTATCATGGCCGAGACTAAAAACTACAATTATACCTAGTTAGAGCCAAACCTGAAGCAAAAACTAAAATAAAAGGGCTGAAAAAATAAACATACAGGCAGATAAACAGACACACACACAAACACCTTGCCTTTTATATATATGTATATATATTATCGATTTTCTGCACTATTGTAATAACTGCAACCTTGAAACTTCTGAATATCGTTTCTTATGTCTTTGTCTATGAGTATCAAATTTGATTAAAATCGGACCACTCCTTCTATAACCCGATTTTTTCGATTATCGATTTTCGATATTTATCGGGGGTACCTCAACACAAAACCTAGCTAAGAACACTCGCAGACGCTGTGTAAATTTTCAAGAAAACCGGTTCAGCCGTTTCGGAGTCTATAGTTAACGGACACACACAGACACACACACACACACACACACAGACACACAAACACAAACACACACAGACAAAGTTCTATTTCTAGATCTATCTGTGCTTTTTGTTTCGTTTTTGCTTAATTTAGACGACAATTTATCAATCGCACACCGTCTGTTAAAATGAGATGTTAGCGTTATTTTTTATTTTGGCGTCATTTAGATGACAATTTATCCATTGCAACCTGTACATATTTTTTTATCACCCCAATATGGCTTGATGCATTCTTCATTTTTGTTATTTTCGATGACTAATTTTATTCAATCTTATTTTTGATTTTAGTTACATGACTAGGGGCAGATATACATTTCATTATTATTATTTTTTCACTCATTTTCCTCACTCATATTTTTATTACTTTTCATCAACAACATACAATCCAACTGTCAATTCAATCACAGTCGAATTAGATATAAAGAAAATAAAATAAGTTCCATTACAAGTTGAACACTTAACTACGTATGTGGAGCGCGTGGGTCATGAGCTATGCTTTAACTAAAATAAGATTTTTTTCGATAGAAACATCAAGAATCCATTAATACTAGCTTGTCATACTTATAACCCTAGGCAAATAATCTTTGTCCTGTCGATCTATTAACGTTACTATTCCAATGCTAATTCTATTTTCTTTTTAATTTTCTTTATTTTCTCAGTCAGTCAGTTAAGTGCCATACGTGATACACGCTTGGGCGATCATGTCTCGAAATAGACATGACTGACTGGGCAGAAGATTATCCCGCAGTAGGATGCCATTGCTTTCTGCGATAGACTGGTTGCCGACCAAGGCTATAGAACCCAATCTGTCCTGTCATTTAACCCATAACTGGAAGAAATAGACGGATTAATACCTTTCCCAAGGGTATTTGCGCGTAAGTGAATGCAATGAATTCAGCTGGAATTCGAACTCGGCTGCCCGATTTCTCGTTTCGAGCCGATATCCAATGCACCACAACGCACATTCTACCTGAAAAAAACAAGAATGATGGGAAAACCGAGAAACTGATGCATGGAAAATTGTCATCCAGATGTATTTCATGTCAAAATGCTTAACTGCCAAATACCCACCGATTTGATTTTTTTTTTCAACATGTCCACCCGTTACCCGTGACAAATTCCCAGCTTATCAATTCCTTTCTGTCAACGTCATCCAAATTCCGTCCTCGCCCAGCCGAACTGAGAAATCTTTAAGATAGCAGCTATGACGATGTCTGTCAATTCCAACTGAAATTACTGATATAGCTGCCCGTTTTTGTTTCTTTTTCGTGTTAAATTGGAATTATTTGTTATCATACTGATGTTGTTTCTGATCGGATATATATTTTTTATATAGTTTTTGCTTCCTTCAAGGGTGGATTCTTTTTTTATAAATTGGATTTATTTTCCACGCTTCAGTTGACAGAAAAGATTGTATCTCATTAGGCGACTTCCCTAATGAGCAATTAAAAAACGGGTATGAAAAAAATTGAGGTCAGGCAAAGAAAGACGCTTTTCTGTCCACACCTTTTTTTCTCTTGACTTTTAAAAATTGCATGGGATTATAGAATCTCCCTCTTTCTCTTTTTCTCCCCTCTCTCTCTCTCTCTCTCTCTCTCTCTATATATATATATATATATATATATATATATATACAGATGTCTTTTTCTTATATATATATATTTTTATATATATATATATATATATATATATATATATATATATAATGCAAAAGTAATATTTTTATTTAATTGTTACCTTCAGACTATTGATTTGAGAATTTCATAGAAATAACCTCCAACAATCGTCCCGTTTACTCGTCAGAGGATATCAGACGTATATCTGATAAAAACCTTTAATTTATATTTAATATCTTCCTTCTTCTTTGACTCTCTCTCTCTCCTTCTTTCTCTCTCTCTCTCTCTCTCTCTATATATATATATATATATATATATACAAAAAAGACGATGACTGACAGATACTGGCTGAAGACGGTCGCGAGACCAGGAACAAGTCTAGGAGAACAGAAAATAAAATAAAAATAAAAAATAGAACACGCTATATATGTTTTCTATAGCGGTTTCTCTTTTTACTAAAAATATACATTTTTCTCTAGTTGGAACCACGGTAACCTCCCTGTTAAACAAAGACGTGTGCTGGTAAATGAACTGTTTCAGAGTATTCTTAGTACTACCTATATAAATTTTTACATTATTGGGGGTTTCCTTTGAAGATATTTCGCAGTGATAGATTATTGATTCCGTTAGGTATCTGTTTTCTAACGGGCAATCTAAGGGTTTCCACAGTTACATTTTTTGTCTAGATTGTTATTTTCCGTTTTTTAGGTTGTTTTTATTCATTTTGTTAAAGTTTTTAAATTATTATTATTGTGATTTTTTATAATTTTCTAGATTGTTCATACAGCTGTAACCAAATTTAATAGTATTTTTATTAAAGATCTCAATGGATTTTTTTCGGAAAGTGTTTCTTAATTAACGCGAGAAATTTTCTCCCCAATTTACTACTAGTCATTTGGTTGAAAGTGGGTTTGTACGGAATAATATTCCTATTCTTATTTTTTCTTCGGCGGTTGTTTTTCTCTTTTACATATTTAATATTTGAGTTTTCATATCCACTCTTTTTTAAAATCAGTGTTATAAAATTGCTATGTTTATTAAATATTTCTTAATTTGCTGAATTTCTTCTTATTCTGTACTGTATTGATGAGAATACATACACACACACACACACATATATATATATATATATATATATATATATATATATATATATATATGTATATATATATATAAGAGACAATGAATGCCTATTATGTTTAATCATGAGCCGTTCTAAACATCGTATTTTGAATTTAAATTCAGTTGAAAATAAAGACAAAAATTCTCCAACATTTGGATAATTTTTATTAAGTTGGTTCTAAGCCCTCACGCGGTATGACGTCATAGAAGCGCATTGCAGGTTTGCAAACAGCGTTTGCTATTTTTGATAACTGTTGCCGTTGCTTAGCGGAGTTTTATGTCAACACAAGATAAAATCGTCGCTGATGGTGGATGTTTTTGTGTTAAAGTCCTTGTAACCTCTCTGAAAATGGCTCATGTGAGCCGAAAGCTTAGAACCAACTTAATAAAAAAATTATTTCATGAACAATAATACTCCCGGATAATTTAGTTATCCCTCTTTAACTCAAATCTCCAGAATATCTTTAATATGGAAATAAAAATGAGACAATAGTTACAACACTGTAAATAATGAAAATACGACCTCATCTCAGAAGTATAGAAAAATACACCTTAAACTTGTTGAGCTAATAATGTCTTCTAATCCTAGCTGTACTAAATGAGGAGTATGAGCAGTTGAACTCATAACGAGGCTTTCTGTTTTAAACTTCCATTGCGACTCGAGTTCATTCCAGATCTCTATACTTGGATATATATATATGATTTATAAAAGATGTTTTATTATTACAATAGGTAATATATATTTCATCGCGTTTTGATGTTATTATCGCGGCTCGTCAGACCCAAATATTTGTTCTTTGTAATCATTTATGTCGTTGATTCTTTGTTTCTCTTTCTTCTTTTTCTACGACGGAATATTTAATAAGATAAAAGAAAAAAAAGAACGAACAGAATTTTTCAAAGAAAAAAAAAAGAAAGTGATTACTAAGAAATAAAATGAAATACAAGAATTATTCCAACCGCTTTGGAGCATATTACTTGAGAAACAAACTTGAATTCAGTGATAGAAAAAAAAAAGAGAGAGAGAAACAAAGAATGAAAAAAAAAATAATGATTACAAAGAACGAAAGCCATATTCAATAGAAAGAAAGAAAGAAAGAAAGAAAGGATTTTCAGAGAAAGAAATGAAAGACATTACTAAAAAATGAAGGAATATTTAATAAGAAAAAAGAACGAACAAGATTTTTCAAAGAAAGAATAAAATAAAGTGATTTCTAAGAAATAAAAAGAAATGAAAAATTATTAGTGATTACTAAGAAATAAAAGAATATTCAATATGATGGAAAAAATTGAAAGACAGAAAGATAGACAAAAAAAAAACAAAAAAAAAAAACAAATATTTAATTAAAAAGAAAGAAAGAATAAAAGATAGGAAGAAGAAACGGGATTTTCAAAGAAAGTAAAAAAGAAAGAGATTACGAAGAAATAAAAAAATATTCAATACGAAAGAAAAAACGAATGATTTTCAAAGATAGAAAGAATTAAAGGAAGAATAAAAAGAAAGAGAGAACAAGCTTTTCAAAGAAGGAAAGAAAAAAAGAAAGAACGAAAACTCCCAAAGAAAAAAGAAAAAAGAGACTACGAAAAAAAAGGGGGGGGCTTTTCAAAAGAAGAAAAAATGGAAGAAAGAAAAAAAATGACAACGGGATTTTCAAAGAAATAAGAAAGTCCGGGATTTTCAAGGAAAGAATAAAAAAGAAAGCTATTAACAAGAAATAAAGGAATATTTAATAAGAAAGAAAGAAAGAAAGAAAGAAAGAAAGGAATGAAGGAAGAAAGGGGGAAAGAAAAAATTATATTTTCAAAGAAAGAATAAATGGGATTACAAAGAAATAAAGAAGTAGGCCATAAAAAGGAAGAAAAAGAAAGATTCCCCACCAAAAAAGAAAGTGATTACTAAGAAATAAAAAGCATTGAAAAAAATTATTAATGATTACTAAGAAATAAAAGAATATTCAATATGAAAGAAAGAACGAATGATTTTCAAAGATAAAAAGAATTAAAGGAAGAATAGAAAGAAAAAGAGAAGAAGCTTTTCAATAAAAGAAACAAAGAAAAAATAGAAAGAACGGAAATCTCAAAGTAAAAAAAAATTAGACAGATATTACGAAAAAAATGGGCTTTTCAAAAGAAGAAAAAATGGAAGAAAGACAAAAGCCGAGAACAGGATATTCAAAGAAAGAAAAAAGTCAAGGATTTTCAAAGAAAGAAAAAAAAGAAAGCTATTAACAAGAAATAAAGAAGTATTTAATACGAATGAAAGGAAGGAAGGAAGGAAGGAAGGAAGGAAGGAAGGAAGGAAGGAAAAATATATTTTCAAAGAAAGAATAAAAAAAGGGATTAGCAAGAAATAAAAAAAAGTAAGCCATAAAAAGAAGAAAGAAATAAAGATTCCAAAGAAAGAAAGAAAGAAAGAAAGAAAGAATGAAAGAAAGAAAGAATGAAAGATATGCATGATAAAAAATAGAGTATAAAATGATAGAAAAATAGAAAAAAGCTTAATATTTTGAATGAAAAAAAAGTTCTGCCAACATTCAATAATATCAAGAGTGTAGGACGAAGCCTTTCTAAGAATTGGTTCTTCAATTGAAAATTTAAAATACGCTAGATATGGGAAAAGAAAGTATATTATTCACAATTGCAGCCGTGTAAAAAAAAGAAAGACATTTGGAAATATGAAAAAAAATGGCACACGCTTTGGCGATCATGTCTCTTAACACCTCCATCACATCAATCACTGTTCACTCTTTCAGTTAATGTGCAATTTCGGTACACACTTGGGCAATCATGTCTCTTTCGATCCATGACTGAATAGGTAATAGATTTTCCGACGCTAGGTTTTATTTTTTCTGCTTTAGTCTGGTTAACAACCAGGCTATAGAACCCAATCTGTCCTGATATTTAACCCGAACCCGGGGGAAGAAGAGACGGATTAATATCTTTCCGACGGGTATTTTCGCGTAAGTGAATGAAACGAATTATAAGAATGTGCGTTGTGGTGCAGTGTATATCGACTCTGAACGAGAAATCGGGGAGCCGAGTTCGAATTCCAGTTGAATTCCGTGCATTCAGTTACGCACAAATACCCTTGGGAAAGGTTTTAATCCGTCTCTTCTCTCCAGTTATGGGTTAAATAATAAGGCAGATTGTATTCTATAGCGTTTGTTGGTAACCAGTCGACCGTAGAAAGTAAAAACAAACTACTTCGGGAAAATCTTCTGCCCAATCAGTCATGTCTCTTCGAGACATGATCACCCAAGCATATATCCTTGTTATTTAACTGACTGATATGGACAATAGTAGTGAATAGCAGGATAGATTGGGTTCTATACCCTTTGTTGGCAACCCGTCTACCGCAGACAACCTACTGCGGAATAATCTTCTGCCCAGTCAGTCATGTCTCTTTCGAGACATGATCGCCCTAAGCGTGTACCATGTATGGCACTGAGCTCACTGAATGCAACGAATTCAAATAGAATTTGAACTCGGCTCTTCGATTTTTTGTTCCGAGTCGATATCCATTGCACAATAAGTGAGTCAGTTAAGTGCCATACGTGATACACGCCGGGGCGATCATGTCTCGAAAGAGTGACTGGGCAGAAAATTATCATGCAGTAGGTTGCTATTAATTTCTGCTGTAGACTGATTGCCAGCCAAGGCTATAGAACCCAATCTGTTCTGTTATTATATCCATAACTGGTGCGAAGAAACCGATTAATACCTTTCTCAATGGTATTTGCACGTAAGTGAATGCAAGGAATTTAATTGAAGTTTGAACTCGGCTCCTCGATTTCTCGTTCCGAGAAGATATTTGCTTTTTTTAATCGTATCACCCCGAGCAACGCGGTAACGCCACTGATGTGCAGGGGGCTACGTAGGAGTGAAAAGATTTGGAAAAGAGAAAACCGGAAACCACATCCTAAACAGGGAACAAGGAATGAGCCTCTACACCTGTACAATAGACGTGGGTGGAGTGTGAACCGGGCGATAGTTCAGTCTATCTACTCCAATTGAAAAAAAAAACTGAAGATTGGAAGAGAAAACCGGAAACCACATCCTAAACAGGGAACAAGGGATGAGCCTCTTTACCTGTTCAATAGACGTGGGTGGAGTGTGAACCGGAAGATAGTTTAGTCTATCAACTCCAATTGAAAAAAAGAAAAAAAAAAGAAAAAAAAAAGATAAGTGAAAAGATTGAAAAAGGGAAAGCCGGAAGCCACATCCTAAACAGGGAACAATGGATGAGCTTCTACACCTGTACAATAGACGTGGGTGGAGTGTGAACCCGGCGATAGTTTAGTCTATCAACTCCAATTGAAAAAAAATGAAAAAAAAGAAAAGTGAAAAGATTGGAAAAGGAAAAGAAAGCTGGAAACCACATCCTAACCAGGGAACAAGGGATGAGCCTCACCACCTGTACAATAGATGTGGGTGGAGTGTGAACCGGGCGATAGTTCAGTCTATCTACTCCAACTGAAAAAAAAAAGTGAAGATTGGAAGAGAAAACCGGAAACCACATCCTAAACAGGGAACAAGGGATGAGCCTCTACACCTGTACAATAGATGTGGGTGGAGTGTGAACCGGGAGATAGTTTAGTCTATCTACTCCAATTGAAAAAAAGAAAAAAAGTAAAAAGAAAAAAAGAAAAAAAAAGAAACTACAAAAAGAAAATACAATTGCACTACAACGCAATTACAAATCATAAAAACGAGAAGCGAAAAATTTTTATAAAACATTCTGTCTAAATCCTAGATATTCGATAAAATAAATGAAAAATGGTAAAATACCGGCTTTGCCCGCATGCTTATTGGTGACATGCTTATACATTGGCCAACTGGTCCAGTCATCTGCTCCCTGGCGTTTTCCTTCAGACGACGTATCCATCAGGTCTGATCAAAAGTGGACCTGAGCAAAGATGATGAAATTCGCAGATTGCATTGATGCTTGATTATATTAACAGGGTGCTGCAAGTTGTCCTTTGCTTGACCCCCAAGTATTTAAACCCGAGACAGGTTGTCATTGCCGGTCAGGTTTACTCCTTTATCAAATTGCGACCGAGCATTTGCCAGATATGGATTATGCCATAGACATTTAATCTTTTATCTTTCGCATCTCCCTCGTGTTTTTTTTTCTCCTCTCTCTTGGAATTGAAGTTTCTTTTTCTTCTTTCCATCATTCTTAATTTTTTCATTTTTTATTTTTTCTTCTTTCTCGCTTTTTCTTTATTCTTTCTTTATTTGATTTCTTTCGTTTTTCTTTCTTTCCGCCCTTATTCTTCACTTTTGTTTTCTTTTTTCTTTCTCTCTTTCTTCATTTTTTCTTTCTTTCCTCATCGTACTTTCTTATTTCATTATTCTTCATTTTCTTTCTATTGTTTTTTCTTTCATTCTTTATTTTTTCCTTCCTTATTTATTTTTCTTTCGTTAATCTTTCTTCGTTCTCTCGTTATTCTTTTTTCTTTCTTAATTCGTTCTTTCTTCTTTTTATTCATTATTTTCTTCATTCTTTTTGCTTTCTTTATTAATACTCTTTTAGTCAGTATTTTATTTCTTCATTCTTTCTTTCTTTAGTCATTCTTTATTCTTTATTTTCTTTCTTTTCTTTTTTTTATTCTTTATTTTCATTTCTTTATTTATCTCCATTTTTATTCTTTATTTATATAGTTTTCGTTTACTCTTTTTTATTTTTCTTCTACCGTTAACCTGTCCTTCTGCTTCTGCTTTTTTATTTTCTCTCCGTCCTGAAATTTTGGCGGGCCACATGAGGCTTTAACTTTTCAATACGATTTTCCTTTTGCTATTTTTGATGACTTTTGATCTAACTTTTTTCATAACTTTTCTTTTTTATTTCCTTACATATCACGTCTTATCTTCAGAGCTATCTTCATATGTCAAGGGTCAAATGCTGTCACTTTCACTTTCACTTTCACTCTTTTTCATAAAATAACCCAATAGTTTTCTGATATTCACTTTGACAACTTTCTCTCCTGTCAGTTCTCTTTGAATTGCGGTACGAAGCTGATAATCTATTTTCTACATGTATTACTCGCCTTTCACTCTTTCCCTCTCCCATGTATTACTCGCCTTTCACTCTTTCCCTCTCCCATGTATTACTTGTCCCTCACTCTTTCTCTCTCTCATGTATTACGTCTCTCGCTTATGTATTATTTTTTCTCTCTCACTCTCACTCTCGCTCTCATGCCTTTCATTCACGCATTTTCTTCCTCATTCATTGTCACCTTGTTACTTTTCTTTTTTCATCTTAGATTTCGTTATACATTGTTAAATATTGCTTGTAATTTCAGTATCATTTACAATTAGTAAAGCTTTTTTTTTCTTTCTTTCTTATCTTGATCACATCTTTCTTTCTTTGCTTCTTTCTTTTTTTCGAAAGCTAATCTCTCCCTCTTCCTTTCTTTCAATCTTTAACACTTTTTTTTAATCTCAGTCATATATACACCAATCTTTCTGTCTTATCTTGATCACATCTTTCTTTGCTTCTTTCTTTTTTTCGAAAGCTAATCTCTCCCACTTCCTTTCTTTCATTCTTTTTTTATCTCAGTCATATATACTGTCATATATACACTAATCTTTCTTTCTTGCATTTATCACCTTTCTTTCAATCTTTAACACCTTTTTTTTTATCTCAGTCATATATACACTAATCTTTCTTTCTTATCTTGATCACATCTTTCTTTCTTTGCTTCTTTCTTTTTTTCGAAAGCTAATCTCTCCCTCTTCCTTTCTTTCATTCTTTCTTTCAATCTTTTTTTATCTCAGTCATATATACACTAATCTTTCTTTCTTGCATTTATCACCTTCCTTTCATTCGTTCTTTAATCCTCTCTATCAGAAAGTAATTATTCCGTCTTTTTATATTCTTTTCTTTTCTTTTTCTTTCATTTCGTCTTTCATCCCTGTTTCTAACATGTTTCTATTCTTACTATCGTTAGGACGCATTTTCTTCTTTCACACTTAAAAAGTTTTTCTTTCTTTCTTTCTTTCTTTTATTCACCAACTAATTATTCTTTCATTCGTTTTTGCTACTATCATGAATGTCTTTTTTTCTTTCGGAAGAAACATTTTTTTCGTAATTTATACTAATATTTACTTTTATTTTCTGCATTCTTTGTATGTAGTTCCAAAGGTTTTTTCCCTTTCGTTTCTTTCTTTCTTTGCTTCAGCCAATTTTCTTTCTTTCTTTCTTTCTTTCTTTCTTTCTTTCTTTACCTCTGTAATTGTTCTTTCTTTAATTCTAACAACTGTCTTCCTTTCTTTGCTTCTGTCATCTTTCTTTCTTTCTTTCTTTCTTTCTTTTTTTCCTTCTTTCTTTCATTCATTCTTTTTTCTTTTTTATTTTCTTTCTTTCATTTTTTCTTTCTTTCTTTCTTTGCTTTTGTCATTCTTTCTTTCTCTTTTTCTTTCATTTCAGCTTTCTTTGCTTCTGTAATCATTTATTTTCTTTCTTTCTTTCTCTCTTTCTTTCTTTCGTTCTTTACTTTTATCATTTTTTTTCTTTCTTTGTTTCTGTCATCTTTGTTTCTTTTTATCAGTCATATTCTTTCTTTCTTTCTTTCTTTTTTTCTTTTTTATTTGCTTCTATCATTTTTCTTTCCTTCTTTGTTTCTGTCATCTTTGTTTCTTTTCTTCGGTCATATTTTCTTTCTTTCTTTCTTTCTTTCTTTCTTTGCTTCTGCAATCTTTCTTTATTGCTATCATCTTTCTTCTGTCTTTGCTTGTTATATTTCTTTCTTTGCTTCATTCTTTGTCGTTGTCATCTTTCTTTGTTTTTGCTATCTTTTTTCTTTCCTTGTTTTCCTCTTTCTTTCGAGAAACAAACTTTTTTCTTTATTTGTTTCAATTTATCAATAATTCTTCCTTGTATCTTTCAATTTTTAGTTTCAGTACATTTTTATTCTTTCCATCTTTCAGACACATTTCTGATTGCTGTACTTAAAATATTTCTTTCTCTCATTCGAAAACTACTTTTTCCTTCAATTATTTTTTTCTATAAGATATTATCTTCTTTTTATCTTTCAAAAGCATTTAATTCTTTTAAACTTTGTGCCTCCTGTATTATTTCTTTCTCTCTTTTGGAAAATAATATTTATGAATTTATTCCCTCTTATACTTTGTACGTAACACTAAATTCTTCCTCGCGTTCGTTCGTTTCTTTCTTTCTGTCTTTTTATTTGTTTGTTTGTTTCTTCCTTTCCTTCTTTCATTTTATTTCTTTCTTCTTTCTTTCTTCTTTCCTTCTTTTTCCTTACTTTCATTTTTCTTGCTTTCTTTCATTCTTTATTTTTTCTTTCTTTATTCTTTTTTCTTTCCTTCTTTCTCGTTTTCTTTCCTTCTTTCTTTTTCTTTTATTTTTCTTTCTTTTTACCTTCAGTTTTCATTATTTTTTCTTTCATTCTTCTTTAATTCTTTTTCTTTACTTTTTTCTTGCTTGCTTTCATTCATTCTTCATTTTTTCTTTCTTTTTCTTTTTTCTTTCATTCTTTATCTTTTTTCCATTCTTTCTCTTTTTTCTTTGCTTCTTTATTTTTTTTATTTTTTTTCTTTTTGCTATTCTTCTTTCTTGCTTGCTTCCTTTCTTTCTTTTTCTTCTCTTTTTTGTTTTTCTTTCTTTCTTTTTTCTTTTTTCTTTGTTTCTTTCTTTTTTCTTTCTTTCATTTTTGACTTTGCAATATTTATTTCTTTATTTCCTCACTGCTATTTTTCTTTGTTTTCCTCTTTGGGAAAATAAAATTTATTCTATCTTTCTTTAATAATTTTTCTTTCTTTCAATATTTGTTTTTTACCGATTTAAATTTTTAAGGGAACATCTCATTCTTTTACACTTTGTACCCACTTTTCTTTTTTCATTTTTCGGAAAATAATTTTTTCTTCATTCATTTTTGTTGCTAAATTTTTCTTTTTATATATATTTCAGGAACATTTATCTCTTTCATAGTTTATGTCGAATGATTTTATTTTCTTTCTCTTTTTGATTTCTGCTTTTCTTCTCTTTCATTCTTTGTCCGTATCACTGAATATTTATTTTCTTTTTTGTTTGTTTGTTTGTTTGTTTGTTTGTTACTATCTTTCTTTCTTTCTTGCTTTCTTTCTTTCTTTCTTTCTTTCTTTATTTATTTATTTATTTTAACGCTGTCTCCTTTTGAGCCCCATCATCAGTAGTCAATTGGATCAATATACATGAGATAGAATTGCGGAGGAACTGAATCCGTACGTCGCACGGTGGCATTCGTGTCAAAGGTGAACGTTCGATTTCTGTTGGTCCTGTGAAAGTGAAAATGATTGGACAGCTTTTGAAGCTTTTCGACTAGTCTAACGCCCCATCACTACCCGCTTCTGCCATGCCTGAAAACCCTCTTCTTCCGAATGTCAGCTTGTTCTTGATGCATTGTTTTGCCACGACTTTTCATATCTGACACATGTAAGGTCACCCTCTTCACTCAAAACAACACAGAAATCCAAGGAAAGTGGTTCTTATTTCCTGACTAAATTCATTCGATCTCTTTGTTTTTTATCTTTTTCTTTATTTTGGTTCTTCATGCTTCTTTTTCTGTCCCCTCCATTTCTATCTCTCTCTATCTCTCTCTATAGCTCTCTCTATATGTCTATCCATATCTCTCTATATCTCTCCATATATATCTGTCTATATATTTCTCACTATATCTATCTCTCTATATATCTAAATATATATGTATATTTCTATATTTCTATATCTCTTTCTCTCTCTCTCTCTCTCTCTCTCTATATATATATATATATATATATATATATATGACTCAGTCTCTGGCTTACTTTGTACGAGGATTTATTGACGTCATTGCTATCATCACTATTATCCAGTATAAATACATATGATGTAAATACGAGCTTTGTCCGTTAACTATCCGTCCTTTGTAAATATCTCGAGAACCTTTCCTCCAAATTTATATATATATATATATATATATATATATATATATATATATATATAGCGCTTTTTGCTAGTGGATTACTCGTCTCGGTCCGAATCCCATGTGCTTAGCTCTTTCTTTTTTTACAACCATTTTTCCTTCCACGGATACTCGGCGGGTTTTTCGAAACGAGTATAGTTATATAGTTATAAGTTTGTGTTTATATATATATATATATATATATATATATATATATAGTGTATCGAGACAACAAATACTTTTCTAAACATATACTGTTAAATATAAGAGACAATGAATGTCAATTATGTTCAATCATGAGCTGTTCTAACACTATTAACTTATACTATTGCAACCAAATACATAATAATTACAAATAAGATGGAAAAACTCTCGAAATATAATACGTAGAAATGTTAAACCAGTGGATAGTAATAATCAAATTAAACCCATTATATATGATAAAAAATTAAAAACAATTGACCTCATAGTCTCTAATAAACTTACAAGCACTAAATTAAATTCTCTACAATGTATCTTTACTTTTTAATTGTATAACAAATTTAATGATATAACTATATTAAGCTCTATAGTATTGTATTGAGCACTTTTTTCAAAGAAAAATAAATGTCACAGAACTAAGAACCGTAATACCTTAGGTCCTTTTTACTACCAATGTAGTGTACCAATTTACATGCCCATTCAAAGATTGCATCTCTGGTACTAATAAAAAACCCAGTACATGTATTGGTTTTACTACAACCACGCTCTCACGTAGACTTACATGTCACTTTTCTGATCAGATTACAATTAAACATTTCTCAGGAAAACATAAACATATAGGTAATATCAGACAGATTTTAGTCAACAATACAATAATCCTTACTCATACGCACAATAAAAAGAACCTTCAGATATTATAGGCCAAGTACATTAAATCCAAACAACCCACACTTAATGAAATCACGTTTAAATCCCGCCATAACTTATTACATTGCATTTGAATACATGGTTCTGTTGTCTTTTCGCGCTATCACGCGGTGTGATGTCATAGAACCGCATTGCAAATTTGTGAACTGCGTTTGTTATTTTTGGTAACTATTGCTGTTCCCTAGCGCAGTTTTATGTCAACAAAAAATAAAATCGTCGGTGTTGGTGGATGTTATTGTATTACCATCTTCATAACCTCTCTGAAGATGGCTCATGTGAGCCGAAAGCTAGGAACTGAATTAATAAAAAATTATCCAAATGTTGGAGTATTTTTGTCTTTATTTTCCACTGAAATTAAAGCCAAAATACGACGTTTAGAACGGCTCATGATTAAACATCATAGACATTCATTGTTTTTTAGATTTAACAATATATATATATATATATATATATATATATATATATATATATATATATATCCACGTAAAAAGGACCTAAGGTATTACTGTTCTTAGTTCTGTGGCATTTACTTTTTCTTTGAAAAAAATGCTCAATACAATAAATATTATAGAGCTTAATATAGTTATATCATTAAATTAAAGATACATTGTGACACGGAAATTTCTATGTTTCGAAATTTCTATATCGTAGTCAGGCAATTCCCAAATAACATCTAACATTGCTTGATGACGAGATAGAAATCTGGAAACATAGAAATTTCCGTGTGGCAATGTATGTTTAGTTTTTAATTGTATAACAAATTTAATTATATATATATATATATATATATATATATATGTGTGTGTGTGTGTGTGTGTGTGTGTGTGTGTGTGTTATTTATTACAATAATATTCATCCAGTATAAGGTCTAACGACCACTTGAGTTAGAGGCTTGAACAGCACAATTTATAAGGGTATGTGGGGAATATACCGGTTGATTCTAGACTTGAACATGTTAATATTATAGTGATAAGAGAAACATCCTCATGGGAGTTGGATCCTCAAATCACAGGTGCGTGGAAAATGGGAAAAAATATGTGTCAGTGGGAGAAACATATATGACAATGTGGAAAAAAGGTTTCGTGTGACGCGTTTCGTCCTTTAACACATCATCAGGCTTAGTTTATATTTACGTTACTGCGTCTACACAATCTCTCATCATGCTGTATTTCATATTTATTGAGAAACAAAAGGATCATAAAATATTTCAAAGTAGAAAAGCAGTTCTGCCTCAAAACCCACTCAAAAGTATGTTTTACTTACCAATTCTATCACAACGACAACTGAAAATGATTCATCCAAATTATAACTACGTATAAAACAATCACATATTTAATACAAAACAAAATAGTAGGCTAAAAATTTAATTAGGAATTTCCTTTATTATCTGTAGTAATCAGCACAAGTAGTAAACAGGAGAAAGCTCAATGAATTCATATAAAAGATTCAGTCTGTCATTCAGTTAAGTGGCATACGTGATGTACACTTTGGCGATCATGTCTCTTAAGAGACATGACTGGCTGGGCAGAAGATTATCCCACAGTAGGTTGCCATTACATTCCAAGGTAGACAGGTTGCCAGCCAAGGCTACAAAACCTAATCTGTTTTGTTATTTAACCCATAACTTGAAAGTATTTGCGCGTAAGTGAATGCAAGGAATTCAACTAGAATTCGAACTCGACTTCCCGATATGTACTCGTTCCTAGCCGATATGTACTTCACCACAACGCACATCCTATAAAGATTATATGATCCAAATGGGATATTTTACAAAACAATACATTGATTGCAATAACCATAACAAGACTGACAACAATTTTTACTTGAATTAAGAAAAAAAAATCTCTAAGACGAAAATTTTTAGAAAGTACAAATTAGCGTCCAGGTTTTTACAACCTTTCGGTATTTTTGACATATCTTTCCATAAACCAGTGTGGAGTATTTGATAACAAAGATGATAGGAAAATAAACCAAAAGAAAAAGAATCTGTGGTAGGATCTCCCTTTTGTATATGCTAATGGACTCGACTGAGTATACATATACCCCTGCCATAGAGAGAACAGCAGTTGCGAGTGGAGAGTTAACAGTTGAGAGAAATCGTAGAGATTCGTGAGAGTTATCGGAGAGTACCGGAACTGATACGTAAGTTACCGAGAAATACCGAAGTTACCTAGAGACTACCGCATCAGAAGTCAGACTAACTCTGAGCTCCACTGAGCTAGAATAGTATACACGGATATACTTTTTCCAACGACTCCATTTCAAGAATTGTATATATATATTTATTTCTTACTAATAGTATTCCTGGATTTACGAATCTGCGTTCAAGTTTGTATATTACGTTCAATATAACCTACTTTTCTATCTCAATATCTGTTTTTGTTGTTCATTATTTTATGCGGTTCCTCACCCGGAATCCACAACAGAATCAAAATGAAAACGGCTTGATTATATACCCAAAAACATATTTTTAAAAAAAGTTTATTTTTCATTGAATATTGTCAGTGTCTCGAATTAATTTGTACGAATGTTCGGTCCATGGAATCTTCAGTATCCTTCTGTAGAACCACATTTATGTTGCTTCGAGTCTCTTCTTCATCTTTGAGGAGAGCATCCAGTATTTGCTGTCGTATAGAAGGGTAGATATTACATAACAATCCTGTACTCTTTTCACTGAGTACAACGAAATTTTCCTATCTATCAATAATCTGCTTAGTCTTTGAAATGCATCTTTGGCTATACCAACCCGTCTTCGGATGTCAATGTCGCAGTTTTCATCTTAGGTCAGAATTCTTTTCAGGTGTTTAAATGTCTGTACCTGTCTGGTTTTAATGTCCCCGATCGGTAGTAGATATTTTGAGGACGTCTTTTTGATGATGAAAATTAATTCGGTGTTCTTGAAGTTTTTGTTTAGTTCTAGCTCCTCACTTTTTCTTGTTACCTTCTATAGAAGATCCTGTACGTTCTCTTCCCTGTTTGCTATCAAAAATGTATCATCTGCGTATCATATTAGTTCCGATTGTGGCCGCCAATGAAAAATTATGGGATAATTTCTAACTCTCTCAAATTATAGTTTTCTTTAAAATTGACTAGCTGTATAACCCGTCGTTGCTTGGGTGTATTGAAAGCTTTAAAACTAATCCATGGTCCTGGAGCTCAGACTCTTTGGACGTTGGCACGAAAGACTAAAAAGCAATAGTTGTTTCTAGTTAAAGCGAAAGAAAAATGAATGGATGTAAGTCAAATTTTGATTTCCTGGTATCGATATCAAATAATTTTTTTTCGTCGTCAACTGAATTTTGCAGGGTAAATAAGTCCTCTGAGTAAATGGTATCATGGCTGAGACTAAGAACTACAATTATACCTACTTAGAGCCAAACCCGAAGCAAAACTGAAATAAAAGAGCTGAAAAAATACAGACATACAGGCAGATAAACAGACACACACACAAACATCTTGCCTTTTTTATATATGTATATATATTATCGATTTCTTAGTCTCAGCCATGATACCATTTACTCAGAGGACTTATTTACCCTTCAAAATTCAGTAGACGACGAAAAAAACTTATTTGATATCGATACCAGGAAATCAAAATTTGACTTACATCCATTCATTTTTCTTTCAGTCTATGGTTTCGATTTAACTGGAAACAACTATTACTTTTTAGTCTTTCGTGCCAACGTCCAAAGAGTCTGAGCTCCAGGACCATGGATTAGTTTTAAAGCTTTCATTACACCTGAGCAACGCCGGGCTATACTGCTAGTTAATATAAATAACCAAATCTTAATAGTATTTGTTATTTCATAGAAATCTCTATTCTGGGAAAGATTTGTATTTGAATTATCCCAAGAATTTTTCTCGGATCAAATGTCTTTGTCTATATCGTTAAATGTTTTGATAGTAATCTTTTTCTTTTTTTAAAAGTCTATTGATTTTTATAAGTGAGAGAAAGACAGATACAATTGTCTGAAGATGACTGACACTGATAATATATATTTTTTAATCAATTGCCCCCGGAATAATTATCTGTTTGACTCGGGCTAAATGTCGAGACCATCAAAATAATAAAATACAAAATTAATAAAGGAAACAAGAAAACCACCGTCTGTTCCTTCAAGCAAGAGAGATCAAATAGTTTGATAAGGAACCATTGCATACAAAGTCTTATATTTTCCGTGAAGTTAACTTTTATTTTCCTTTATATTACGTATGATTTTTAATTGGGAAATAATCAGCGTTTGACGCCCTTTAAAAAAAAAACATTAATTTTTATGCTACTTTTTATGTGGTAAGTCTCTTCAGAACGTGTGCAATCATGGCTCTTCAAAAATGTCTATCATTTTTAACATCAAGCAATTTTTAATTCAGATGTACACTACAGGCCATACAAGGCTACCCCAGTTTTTTTTTAAAAGATGTATTTCATACTATTTTTAGTATTTGTTGAAAATGAAAATAGAATGGTTCTTTTGTTAATACAGCGCAATAATATGTACATCAAATAAACTGTTTCGGTATCCAGTTTTTGTGCTCTCGTCCCCATGATTGTCTCTTCTTATTGGCTGGCTGAAGCAAAGGTTTCCTGGCTGCCTTGCATAATTTTGCAAAGTAATAATCACAAAAGAACCATTCTATATTCATTTAGAATTACCCACTTGGCAATACGAAAAATAGTATGAAATACATCATTTTTATAAAACACTAGGGTTGCCTAATAATTATGGCCGTTGTGAATATATATATATATATATATTAATTCAGATACTTCAATCCAAGGGAAAAAAGCAGGAAGGTAAATTCCAAAAACCCGATCCTAATTAATATTAAAAATTTTATTTTAATATTAAAAAATGATACAAGAAGAGAGCTCCATGTAATAAAATATTACAGAGCAAATATAAATTAAAAAAGGATTAATTCAATGATGTTGAATGGCCATTTCGATATGAAGATCCCCACGGGGGATAACACATCACCTCAGCAACAGAAAAATCCTTTCAGAAACTGGAGAAAAATTAGTCTACTTTTCCTTTTTAAATAGATTTGCAAAGAAATTAAAAAAGAAAATAAAAATGAAAAATAAAAGAAAAAGATAAAACAAAATAAAATCAAATAAACAAGAAAAGAAAAAATTGACATCGTCTGGGTTCGCAAAAGAAGGAAAGAGAATTGTAACTTAAAAATTAACAGACAGCCGTGTTAAATCGACGTAAGGTTAAGCAACACGGAAAAAAGGAGGGAGATAAGAGAGATAAAGGAAGAAAGGGAGGAAATGTGTGTGTGTGTGTGTGTGTGTATAATCTAAAGGGTGCGATGAGCAAATTGTCGCTATTTGCCTTTTAAAATTTTGCAAAGTAACAATAACAAAACCATTCTATTTTCATTTAGATTTATCCACTTTGCAATGAATACTAAAAATAGTATGAAATACACCATTTTTATAAAAAAAATGGGTGGCTTAATAATTTTGGCCGGTAGTGTACGTTGTGGTGCAGTGTATGTCGATTCGGAACTAGAAATCGAAGAACCAAGTTCGAACCCCAGATTAATTCGTTGCATTCACTTGTACGCAAATACATTTGGGAACGGTATTAATCCATTTCTTCCCTCTAACTATGGGCTAAATAACAGGACAAATTGGGTTATATAGCCTTGGTTAGCAACCCCTCTACCGCAGAAAGTAATACCAAACCACTGCGGGAAAAACCTTCTGCCCAGTCAGTCATGTCTGTTTCGAGATATCAATTATGGCACTTAAATGACTGAGGAATAAAGTGTGTATGTATGTATGTGTGAGTGTATGCACGTATATACATTTCTATTTGCTCTCATTCTACCATCTTTCTTCATTTTTTTTCTTTAATGAATTAATTAAATCTTTGTGGCGCAAAGGATATTGCTTCGGAATTTCGGGAACCATGGGTTTAATAACTGAACTGGGTTTTTGGGTTCTATAGCCTTGGTTGGCAACCAGTCTACCGCAGAAAGTAATGCTAATATACTGCTGGAAAATCTTCTCCCCAACTGGTCATGTTTCTTTCGAGACATGTTTGTCCAAGCGTTTATCACGTATGGCATTTTAACTGACTGAATATTTAAGACTTGCATCACACTTCTTTCACGCTCAGTCATCCATTCAAACAAAAAATATAATTTATCCGGTTTGCTTCTCGAGATTTTTTTCAGGATTATTACTATTAACACTCTGCATTATTATCAGGCTATCGGGAAAGTTCATGACCAATTTTAAGGGTAATTAAAACCAAGAACAAGATTTTAAGGGTAATTAAAACCAAGAACAAGATTTAAAGGGTAATTAAAACCAAGAACAAAATTTTAAGGGTAATTAAAACCAAGAACAAGGTTTTAAGGGTAATTAAAACCAAGAACAAAATTTTAAGGGTAATTAAAACCAAGAACAAGATTTTAAGGGTAATTAAAACCAAGAACAAGATTTTAAGGGTAATTAAAACCAAGAACAAAATTTTAAGGGTAATTAAACCAAGAACAAAATTATGTCATTAAGTATTTTTCACTAAATATGAACAATTCTAAAAAATATAAATCTACCATCCGCCCGTGCATTGAATACTGCTGCCATATCTGGTCGGGTGCTCCTGCTGTTCTCCTCGGGCTTCTCGATAAGGTTCAGAGGAGGGTCTGTAATGCGATAGATACCGACTTGGCAGACCGCCTGCAGTCTCTTTCCCATCGGCGAGACGTGGCTTCCCTGTGTCTCTTCTATAAATACTTTCAGGGCTTCTGCTCCGATGAACTTAGATCACTGGTGCCCCCTAAATATGAATTTGCACGAGATACTAGATTAGCAACTAGATCCCACCCTTTTACAGTGAAACCGATAAAATGCAGCCGTAACTTCTACTCCAACAGTTTCTTTCCTCGCACTTACCGACTGTGGAATTCTCATTCAAACGATTGCTTCCCCGACGGCTACAATCTCCAGGAGTTTAAATGTAAGGTCAATACACACCTCCTAACACAGTAACCTGCTCCCATTCTATCAAGCACTCTTCCCATCTGCCCAACCCTCATCCTCGCTATCATTACTCATCTGTCACCTTCCTCCTGTCATTCCCTATGTCTAACCACTCCTTCTCTTTACCTTCCCCTATGTAGCCCCATGCGCAATAGTGGCAGTGGAATGCATTGCTTGGGGTGAGATGATTATAAAGAAAAAAAAAATTTTGATGCACAACATTTATTCCATTTTTCCTTAAGCTTAAAGATTTTGTCTTCCCAGAATTTTGATGGTTTCTCAACAAAGAAATCATTTAGGTAGCTTTTTATATCATAAAAAAAAAACCTTTTACCAGTGATGTCATCGATCCCGACTGGGCAGCTCGTCTGCAGTCGCTCTCTCATCGGCGTGATGTGGCTTCCCTGTGTCTCTTCTACAAATAATTTCACGGCTTCTGCTTCAATGAAATTAGCTCACTGATGCCCAATATGTATGGATTTACTCGAGCTTCTAGACTAGCAAATAGGTCTCACCCTTTTACAGTGAAACCGATAAAATGTAACTGCAATTTATACTCTAACAGATTCTTTTCTCGCACTTCCCGCTTGTGGAATTCCCTTCCGTGTACTTGCTTCCCCGACAGCTACAATCTCCAAGAATTTAAATGTAAGGTCAATAGTCATCTCCTATCTCACTGACTCGAATCCTTTCTCTCAAGCTCTTTTCTTCATCCACTCTACCCCCATTACACCAGTATTCTATTACCCTCTTCCTGACACCCCCTACATCTTATTCTTCCTTCTCATCATTTCCCCCTATGTAAAAATTAATAAATGAAAATCAGAAGGAGCAATATTTGTTAAATATTGTGGGTGGGGTTACGCATCCCAGCCAAGCAGCAATATTTTTTCCAGGTCACCAAATAAACGTGACCTTTGGCATTATCCTGACGGAAAACAACACCTTTTCTGTTCATCAATTCTGGGCGTTTTTCTATAATCGCTGCCTTTAATTCATCCAGCTGCTATCAGTTTTTTTCAGAATCAATTGACTGCTTACTTAGCAGAAGCTCATAATACGGGAACCTTTCCAGTCATCCCAGATGCACAGCAAGATTTTTTTAAACTGAAAACCTGTATTGCTGGTGACTATTCTTGACTTACGTTGCTTACCCATAGATCTTTTCCCTGCACAGTCAGTTAAGTGCCATACGTGAAACACGCTTGGGCGATCATAAATAGCAGGACAGATTGGGTTCTATAGCTTTGGTCGGCAACCAGTCTACCGCAGAAAGCAATGGCAACCTACTGCGGGATAATCTTCCCTGCACAACATTTCTTTATTTTTCATTTGATTTAAAGATTCCGTCTTTCCAGGATTTCGATGGTTTTTATGTCATACAAAGAATTAACAATTAACTCGGTTTTACCCGGATCAGTTTGCCTTGTGTCGCATCTACCTCGGGCTTCTGTCCACGTGGAGAAGCTGTAAATAATTCTGACCGTCATTGACAGTCTGATTTGAGCGACAGCGTGCGGCGGTGGTTGAATTTGTCGGATTCTTTGCCTTTGGGCGGAGAGAAACCCAGACAAGAATCCGTCGAAATGTACAATCTCATCTTGGTAAAAGCAGACAAGAATCTTTGATACGGGCTTAAATGAATCAAACTCCTTTGCTCATCACAGGTATGTATAATTTTATTTATTTGTTTATTTTATTTTATTGAAACGCCGAGGACTAAACCGGCTAACTGCAAGGACATTTGAGTGAGGCGGGACGTTAACAACCCGTTGTGGACAAAAAAAAACAAGACCTACAAAAAGTGCGGAAGAACTCTGAAAGAGTCAACAGCCAGCTAACTAGAGGCGGTGTCTCTATAAATCATCGTGGAGAAGGCAACGGGATGCCACTCTACTATCATTCTGGAGAAAAATCATGGCTAGAAAAATCGATAGCGTGAAGCTGGTTACTTCCAAATGAAGTAATTATTATCCCAGTAAGGACCTACATGTGCAACAGGGGTCTCTGTACCGTCATCCAGCGACTGTTAGCACTAACGGCGTAACGGAGACACATTTCTTCGAAGTTTGTCTGTCACCCGGAAAGGAGCGACATGAGCAACAGGTGTCTGTAGAACGTCACCCTGCGACTGTGTGCAACAAGCAAAAAATTATCCTAGAGACATGGAACGTTGTGGTCAATTTGAGAATGTCAAGCAGGAGATGAGTAGATCAAACATCAATATTCTGGGAATATGCGAAACTAGATGGCATAACAATGGAGACTTCAGCAGTGACAACCACAGGGTAATATACGCAGAATTTAACAATAACAAAAAGGGAGACCACTTAGTACTGGACGAAGAAATGGATTCTGGGATACTGGTTGTTATCCTAAAGAGTCCTCTTCAAACCGAAAGGCAGACCCTTCAACATTACAGTAATCTATGCACTAACAGCGCAAAGCACTGAGGAAGAAATAGGATCTTTCTACTCCGCACTGGACAATACCAAATCTTAGTGTAAACCCAAGAAATTACAATCATCATCGTAGACTTGAAATCCAACATTGCTAAAGAAAGGGAAGGGGAGACAACCAACAACTTTGGATTCAGAATTCGCAACGCTCAATGAGTTTAATCGTGTACTGCAAGTGACCGGGTAATAACGAACACCTGGTTTCAGGAACACCCAAGACGCTTATGGATATAAAAACGCCCAAAAGGCCACAAGAAAAAACAAATCGATTACATAACCATAAACAGGAGATTCATGAATGCAGTTGTTCAATGCAAAAGCTATCCAAGTGCCGACTGTGGAAGCGACCACCTTCCACTCTTTTGCAAACTAAGGTGTAAATTTCGGAGACTGAAAAAGCCTAGTGCAGCACCCAGACTGCACCAGTGAATGACCTGAACATGCAGAAAAATTAATTGATAGTGTGAGAAATAAATACGAAGAACAAATGGGAAATGGAAACTTAAAATGGGACACACTAAAGAAAGCGCTAGGGACATCAGTAAACAACATTGTCCCGGAAGAAATCAGACGTAGAAAAAAAAACGAGTAGATGACTGACATGATGCAAAAGAAACAGAAAACATGACATGAAACGGAATAAAAGAAACTACACAAAGAAATTAGGTACCAAGTGCAGACAGGCTAAAGAGGAATGGCTCAAAAACAAATGTGCAGGAGTAGAGAAACTGATTAAGGCTGATAAATGAAACATACATAAATAAATAAAAGAACTAACGATTCAAAGAACATGCTCTTCAGCAGGATGTATAAAATCCAAGGATAGAACGGTCATATTAGAGAAAGAGGAAATACTCCAGTGATGAGAAGGATATATAAAAGATCTCTTCCACGGCAAAAGAGAGCAACCAATAAACAAAGGAAATATTAAAATCCGAAATGGCCAAGGTGAATAAAAACAAAGCAGCTAGACCAGACGTCATTGCAACAGAGATGCTGACAGCCTTAGTTGATTTCGGCAGAAAGAAAACTACACATATAACTAATGGTAAATACAGTGTGTAATACGAAACGATCTAAGCAGATCAATTTTTTATAGATTTATCTAAGAAGCCAGCTGCAAACAAATGTGAACTCCACTAAACAATGAGTTCAATGATCCACAAAAGAAAACTCATCATCCGAAACCTAATGAATAGAGCGTGAAGTAGAATCAAGCTAGAGACAGGACAAAAAGAATGCGATTTTGTTAAAGACACTGGAACAAGGAACGCCATATTTATCTTTAAGATGTTATAAAAAAAGCCATAAAAATGAAAAAAAGACGTGTACCTTTGTCTTATATAGTATGCACAGGCGTTCGACAAAGTACGACAGAAAGAATTGATAGAAACGCTTAGCATTTTTGACATATTTTGGAAAGACATCAGAGTAATAAAGAATTTCTACTGGCAACAAACCGACTGCAGACGCACAGGACACGAATTCAGCAGATATACAAAGACAGAAAGGAGAGTAAGACTAGGATGCGTCTTTTCACCGGATCTATTCAACTTATACAGCGAGACTATTCTGAGCACCCTAAAAGTTATGCCTGGATTCGTCATCGGAGGACACAATTTAAACAACCTAAGATACGCAGATGATACAGTGCTGATAGCAGACATAGAAACATATGAACATATGAACCACTCCGAATTTCGGAAATAATGAAAATGAAAAGCAAAAGGCTTAAGACAAGGATGTGACTTTTCACCGGATCTATTCAACTTGTACAGCGAGACTATTCTGAGGACCCTAGAACTTATGCCAGGATTCGTCATCGGAGGCCACAATCTGAAAAACTGAAGGTACGCATATGATACAGTGCTGATAGCAGACCCGGAAAGGAAACTACAAGACCTCCTATAAAAGATAGCTACAGAGAGTAAACAGAAAGGACTACAAAAAACTAATTAATAACCGAAGACATTGAGTAACTAGAAGAAATTTAAAAGATGTTTGAAAATTTAATTAGCAAAGAAAAAAAAAGCAGTTTTAAAAAATTCATTATTCATAAATTTTTTTCTTCTTCAGATTATGATATCCTAAAATTATATTATTTATAAAATCAATTAGAACTTTATCAACATTAAAATAGCGTAGTTTTAATGAATTTTTGATTTTTATTTTCGGAGAAGATTTTCGGTATAATAGTCCCGTAATTAAATTAAAAATACATGATTTACATTTTCCAATGAATTCTGCTTTTAACTAATAAATAAAAAATTGCTATAGATAATGTATTTCTAGACGATTTATGCAATTAATTGAAGTGGGGGTAACAGTTGTGAAAAAATATTTTTACCAAGATTTTCTAAAAATATTAAATACATAACTGATTTCATTCATTTCGGAATTAGTCCTGAAATTTTCTTTAAAATCAGACTATTATTTGATTTTTGCAAAAATTTTCAAATTAATGTGTCTTTCAACGTCAAAAAACGACTTACAAAATATTGCCTTTTGCTTAATAGTCACATTACGTAAACGCAGCGTGAGTCACTGACGAAAAACAAAAATAGAAATTTTAATTGAAATTTCAAACGTGTTAGAAAGGATTAAAGAAAAGTTTAAAAAGTAATGATATAATTTGATCTTTCCTCTTAATAATAGCATAAACATTTTGATGATAAATCTTTGTTTTTATTATGTTTGGGCCCTTTTAACATCATGCTATGGTTTCAGTTAAAAATTCGAATGACCAGCGAAGGCCGGAGCTTACAACATCCAACGCGTTGTGAATATGACAACATAGAAGAGGCCAACAGTTCGAACAGTGTAGATAATGTAAATAACTCTTCTTCTTTTTCTATGTGCCCTGTCCTTTCAGGACGTAGGCGATCATAGTTTTCCTCGTCTCCCTATACCTGGCCGCTCTTAGTATGTTTTCTCCTGTTACAATTAGCAACCACCGTTCCGTCATCCACCTGATCAGGCTCTTCAAATATGTGATCCACTGCCTTCCTCTGTCTCTTTTTCATTCTATCTGCCCTGTCAGTATCAGGTTCTCCAAGACCCCTTTCCTAATTGCATGTCCCAGGAACTCCAGTTGTCTCTTCCTGATGCTCACTATTAATTTTCTTTTTGTTGCCATTCTTTCCAACACCTCATCATTGCTTACATGCTCGGTCCATGATATCCGCAGCATCCTTCTGTACAACCACATTTCCGCCGGTTCAAGTTTTTTCCTCATCTTCGATAATATTGTTCAGCATTCACTGCCATATTGAAGAACTGACATCACATAACAATCTAGCACTCTCTTCTTTGCTTCTAGTGAAATTTTCCTGTGTCTTAGTATTTTACTCAGCTTCTGGAACGCGTCATTCACCATGCCGATTCGGCTCCGGATCTCCGTGTCGCACTTTCCATCTCCTGTTCGTACACGTCCTAGGTATTTAAATTTTTGTACTTGCTTGATTCTAGCATTCCCCATCTGTATTTGGCATTTTGGTTTGCTCTTTTTGCTGATGACCATGCATTCTCAAAATTATGAACAAATAAAAAAAAATTCCATCTACAGAACTATTGCTTAATCCTTAACGAAAATGTCGCTTAGAGACTTTGCCTTATCTACAAGTGAGAGTGAGAGAATCTAAGTAATTTGTTAATACATGGGGTCTGCCCAGAATACAAGCTGCACATTAGAGATGAAAATATTTCACAAAGACGAAAATTTAAATATTTAAGTGTATTCGGTAGTGGCTATATAACGTGAACGATCATGGCTCTCTACTGTTAACTTTCTTTTGTTACTTTATGCAATATTCCCTCTCTTACGGACTAACCATTTTGTATGTTTTATTTTCCAGTCTATTTACTGAAACATTCCAGGGTTTCAATTGTATTGACATTATTCAACTGTATTGACATTATTCTCTAACCTTTTCTTTATCATGGAATTAAAAAAACATAAATGAAGAAACGCTCATACATACACAGGCATATGCACATACCAAAAACAGATGCGCGCTCACACACACACAATAATATATATATATATATATATATATTAGGTAATTCATCGAGCTTTTTGTTTGACCTCAACAGAATGCAAAAAGCACTGGACGGCTGTTTCGCCCAATATTTGGGACTCTTCAGCAGTGTGTGTGTGTGTGTGTGTGTGTGTGTGTGTGTGTGTGTGTGTGTGTGTGTGTGTGCATGTCAGGGCCTCCAATGTATTGAAAAGAGCAAGGATTAAGCATTTTTTATTGTTCAGTATACGCTTACTGAGCTGCCAATAATCTCTAAAAACGAATTTGTGAGAAACTACAATTTTTTTTTAATAATATCACTCCGAGGAAGGCGTTAATGCCACTGATGCGCAGGGGGCTACATAAGAGTGAAAAGATTGGAAAAGAGAAAGCCGGGAACCACACCCTAAACAGGGAACAAGGGAAGAGCCGCTTCACCTGTTCAATAAACGTAGGTGGAGTGTGAACCGGGCGATAGTTTAGTCTATCTACTCCAATTGAAAAAGAAAAGAGAAAAGAGTAAAAAGATTGGAAAAGAGAAAGCCGGAAACCATATCCTAAACAGGGAACAAGGGATGAGCCTCTTCACCTGTTCAACAGACTTGATGGAGTTTGAACCGGGCGATAGTTTGGTCTATCTCATGTTGCTTTATTCTCTAAGCAAACAGTCACTTCTCTTATTTGTTGAGGTGTCTGCACTTATTACGAGCAGAGAGAAAGGGACATCTCTTGCAAACCAACCTGACGCTCTGGTATAGCCGGAAGAGGTGACCCCTTTCGGCTATAGCGGCCGGGCATGCAGATGAGAATCAAGGAGGTGATCGTAGTTACACTTGGCATTTTCACGCTGGCATTAATGCATCGCATACTGCCTTTCACTTAAATGTACATTTTTTAACAGGATGATTAAAAGCTTCATTTCCAAAACACGTTGTGAAGGAAGTCACAGAACGAATCGCAATCAGCGTGTTGATAACAAAGATATACACGTAGGAATTTCTTGGAAGATGGGAGAGCGGAAAAAAATGTTTTCAGCCATGAAATCATGAACGGAATTATTAAGACAGACACGGAAAGAAAACTGCAGGACCTCTTACAGAAGATAGCTGAGGAGAGTGACAAAAAAGGACTACAAATATACTGTAAGAAAACTGAATGGACAATCATCAGCAAAAAGAGCAATCCAAAATGCTAAATACAGATGAGGAATACTAGAATCAAGCAAGTACAAAAATTTAAATACCTAGGAAGTGTTCTAACAAGAGATAGAAAATGTGACAGTGATCCGAAGGCGAATTGGCATGGCGAAGTACGCGTTCCAAAAGCTCAGTAAAGACACAGAAAAATTTCCCTGGAGTAGTAGATTTCTATGTGATGTCAGTTCTTCAATACGGCAGTGAATGCTGGAAAATATCATCAAAGATGAAGAAAAACTTGAAGCAGCGGAAATGTGGTTTTACAGAAGGATGCTGCAGATATCATGGACCGAACATGTGAGCAATGATAAGGTTTTGGAAACAATGACATTGAAAAGAAAACTAATAGTGAGCATCAGAAAGAGACAACTGAAGTACCTTGGGCATGCAATGAGGAAGGAGGGCTTGGAGAACCTAATACTGACAAGGCAGATAGAAGGAAAAAGAGGCAGAGAAAGGCAGCGGATAACATATTTGAAGGGCCTGATCAGGTGGATGACGGAACGGGGGTTGCGTGGAGTAACAGGAGAAGGCGTGCTCAGAGCCACCAGGGATAAGGAAACGTGGAAAACCATAGTCGCCTCAGTCTTGAAAGGATAGTGCACATAGAAGAAGAAGAATGTCTGTCAAATGTACAGGTAAAAAAGAACCCAATAAGAGAAGCTCGTCGGTCAGCCTCGGGAGGTCCACCATATGTGTAAGAGGCTAAGAGATTGGATGCCACCGAGGTAAGTAACAGAATTATTAAGCCACTTGTCAAGGTGGGCATTGAATTCACAAAAAACGAACGTGTGTAAAGAGATAGCTTTATTTATATTATAGATTCTATCCAGAACACAACAGTGAGAAGATGAACTATAGAAAAAAAAGTATAGCCAACTAAGTTTAGTAGAGAACGATGCTACCATTTCCTAAGAATAATCTGGATATTCCGAGAGACCTTCTTAAGGAAAGGGAAATAGCCAGAAATCGGGAATTACAATAAACCAAATGTGGGATGTATCATTTATGAGCGCACAAACTCGCATATAAACAGGTCATACACCAATAATTACTTACAAACACTAGGTCACCCCAGTTTTTATTTTAAAGAAATTATGTATTTCATAATATTTTTAGTATTTATTGCCAAGTGGATAATTCTAAATGAAAATAGAATGGTTCTTTTGTTATTATTACTTTGCAAAATCTTACAAGGCAAATAGCGACAATTTAGCCATCGCACCCTCTAGATTTGCTATATATGTCTATATATACGCTACCGGCCAAAACTATTAGGCGACCCCAGATTTTTAGAAGAAATGATGTATTTCATAATATTTTTTAGTATTTATTGCCAAGTGGATAATTCTAAATGAAAATAGAATGGATCTTTTGTTATTATTACTTTGCAAAATCTTACAAGGCAAATAGCGACAATTTAGCCATCGCACCCTCTAGATTTTCTATATATGTCTATATATACGCTACCGGCCAAAACTATTAGGCAACCCCAGATTTTTAGAAGAAATGATGTATTTCATAATATTTTTAGTATTTATTGCCAAGTGGATAATTCTAAATGAAAATAGAATGGTTCTTTTGTTATTATTACTTTGCAAAATTTTACAAGGCAAGGAAGCAAAGATGAACCACCCTAAATTTTCTTCATTCTTTCATTTATGAAACAGCACTATAGGTAATTATTAAATATTTATAAATTCATTTGATGCACATGTTATTGTGCAGTATTAACAAAAGAAACCATTCTATTTTCATTTACAATTATTCATTGGCAATTAAACTAGAAATAATATAAAATACATCCTTTTTTAAACACTATGGTGGCCTAATAATTATGCCCGGTTCTACATATATATATATAATGAAATTTATAAAGGAAAGCTCAACATGTCATTTCAATTGGTTATAAACTATAGCTCATTTCAATGAGTTTAATTAGCTCATTTTATCAGACCGTGCAATATTCCTTTCATCTGGTATAAAATCTTTAACTATATACAGTTACAGTACGTAGATTTAAAAACAACTGCGGCTACTTTCTTGATTAATTCCATCTTAACATCAAGAAACTGATTAGACAACTGGAAACGATCAGTAGATAAATAAGTAATAAGTCTATATTATTCAGTGGAACATGCTTGAATGATGATATGCTACCTAAATAAACACACACACACACAAACACACACAGACACGTATATTGAGAGACAGACAGACAGCCAAACAGACAGACACACAGAGAAAGTGAGTAAATTCCTTCACATCCTACGTTTGAACAATTTCCAGATATTTGCGTCAAATCCGACACGAAGACATGACACTCTCATGGGAACATCGCACGAATGAAGAGGTGTTGAAATTAGTATACCCGGTCGCGCAGCACCACACACACACACACACACACATATATATACATAGTTCTTGATAGATGTACGGTGTGGTGCAGTGAATATCGGCTTGGAACGAGAAATCGAGGAGCCGAGTTCGAATTCCAGTAGAATGCCATGAATACCCTTAAAAATGCTATTAATCCTTCCCTCCGGTTATGGGTTAAATAACAGGCCAGATTAGGTTCTGTAGTCTTGTAGTGGAAACCAGTTGTGGGATAACTGAAAGCCTGCTTCATCTGTGGCATTTATATGCACCGACTGTTTGTATCGTTAGTTTCGAAAAGTGTGAATGGTTCTGCACAAGCCTTCACCACTTTAATCAAATCTTTTGTGTAGATCTCCTGGCTGTTTAACTTGGTTTCATAACTGAAACAATTAGGCTATCAGATCCTCATACGGCGAATCTGACGGGAGAGTCCATTATATATACACGGGGGGGGGGGGTTACGGAAATTAACGAAGATTAGCGATATGGTTATAAACAATCCGACAATTTAAAATTATTTCTTTAAACATTATTTCTTATCGATACTCGTATTTAAGTAGATATTCTTTTTGTAATTAAATAGTATTATATATATATTTCTACCGGCCTGATTATTTACGACATTTTTTTCTTACGAAAATCCTGCCAAATGACATACATTTTCATAACAAAAATTTATCGTTAATAATGAGGCCGGTAGAAATAAATATATAATACTGTTTGATTATAAACAGAATATCTACTTAAATACGAGTATCAATCAAAAGTAATGTTCAAACAAATTATTTCATATATATATATATATATATATATATATATATATATATATATATTCGTAGCTAGACACCTTCTATGAAAAAAAGTGTACGGGTCGAATTTAACAGGAAAGCATTAAAAGTTAGTTCCTGTATTAAAATATTTTGCTGAAGAAATTTTTAAATCCACAAATGCGTTCCGAACATTGTTTTTATACTGAAGATTTTTTTTAGCGAGGGTAGGTTTTCAGCCTTAAGGCCCCTTCAGAAAATTATTTTTCCCCATCTTGATATGTATATTTTCATTCATTCTCAGTTTAAATAAACGATTATTTTTATTTATAAAATAAAGAAGAAAAGCTGAAAAAGTATTTTTACTAAACAGGATAGAATTCAAGATGGAATTTACAAAAAAAAAAAAAAAAAAAGACGAAACACTTAAATCAAATATGTATATAAATTTCACTGACATGGAAATGTTTTATCAGATAATCAAAATGTAACAATGACCCAGGAGGTTTAAATGTGGTCTTAAACTTTTGAGCAACTAGTATTTAGCATTTTACAAATATGTTTACAAATTTAACATATCTATTATATGTTAAAGAAGTTATTAATTTTCTAAATTTTCAGTTACATATTTTCATTGTTTTCAAAACTCTACTCAAATTAGCATTGAAAGTGACTACGCAAAATGCATATCTTTTCTCTATTTTCATTAGCATTAAAATTTTTGGATAACAATGTTTGTTGGTATAAACAGAGTTGACAGCAATCTGCATGATGCAAATCTCCATTGGTTTAAACACACAAATCTTTTAAATTCTAATCATCTTCTACTCCACCACCTTTACCTAATATGGTAGCATCTATATTTTTATTTTAAATTTCCATAACATTATATCACCCCGTAATTGAACAATATATATTTAACTGCCTGATTATGGTGCACTTTGTACCGAAACCTAAAAGCTTTTGAGTAGCAGTCCCATATGTTATTATTAAAACATTAATAATTATATATATATATATATATATATATATATAGTTATTATTATTATTAACATTATAAAATGGCAGCAATTTATCGATCATACTCTTTATATATATATATATACATTATATATATATATATATATATATATATATATGCAAATACCCAGTTATTAAATTTTACATATATATATATATATATATATATATATATATATATATATATTGTGGGGATCTACCTACAATTAGAGTCGTTCACACCTTTGTAATATGGGTTACCACCTCTGAGTAAGGAGTCACTGAGTAGTATCCACAGAGTGAGTGAATGACTGAGTCAGGTCGCTGCGAGAGGACGTACTCTTGCTTTTTTGCTTTTTTACTACATTTTCCGAGAAAATACTATTCAACCTTACATACGAGTCCATGTTATCTTTCTGTGGCCTTCGATCATAGCACTGGCGACGAAGAATATTCGAACAACAAAAGGGAACCCCTACTTAAAAAATTCCACAAAAAAGTTTACGCCATAACAATATCTAAATACACAATTATTAAATTATATATATATATATATATATATATATATATATATATATATATATATATATATATATATATATATATATATATATATATATATATATATATATATATTTGCACAAATATTTTATCGCACATAATTTTGTAGTAGCATGGAACAAGCATAGTTTAAAAGGGTAGTTTAAAAGGCATATTTAACTAAAAACTAAAAGATAACCGGTTTCTTCTCAGTCTTATTCCTGGGAATAAGAGAAGTGTAAAATAGAGGATGATTAATGGTGAAGAAAAAAAATAGAGTATTCAAGAAAAGCTATAGCCCAATGTCATTCAAACCCAGAAAGCAATCTCTTTATTTACAGAGGGAAGGCTGGTGGGATTTGATGTATAAGAATTCTAGAACTATTAAATGATATGAAGATCGGAACCGTAATAAAATAGAGAAACGGTCAACACTAAATCCAAAAACGAAATTCCTGCTATTTATAACATGTTGTGCAATAGAGAACCCGGATGTATTAACTAGTTGGCCATTGCTGGCAGCCGAATTCAAAATCCTAAGTAGTATGTGCTGTTTGATTCTCAACTTACTTTTGCAATGTCGAACAACTTTTCCCTGTCGGAAACTCTGGCCATGCGGTAGTTTCCGTTAGCATCTCCTTCTAATCTCAAGAACCTCAGACCAGCAGAACTTATTACTGCTACCAAACAGCTGACTGGAACTCGTTCCGCGATTTCCTGTGCGACATCCCTTGGAATAAAGTATTTAGCCTTCACGTTGATGACTGTGCGGCTGAGGTCTCGGGTTAAGGATGACATCGATGATTTTATCTCTGCCAGAAAGTTAAGACTTAAATCCCACTCACACGCTGCCATTGCTCACCGAAAAAATTTCCTTCGGCTTTTCCGGAGTCACGTGTCGAACCATAAGAGGTGCCTTTTTGCATCGGCTCGCAACGAGTGCAAGAAGATACTTAAAAGAGCTAAGCTGAATTTTGCAGCCAGAATGAAGCAGCGGATAGCATCCCGTAAGTTTGACTCCAAAGACTACTGGAGGCTCTGTAAAAGTGTGTTGAACAGCAGCAAGCCCTTAAGCCCTGCTCTAATCAACGAAATTGAGGTCCTCACTTCTTCAACAGACGAGCCTAATTGCTTTGCAGGGAGATTCTCCACCAACTTGACACTGAACTCGTCTGGAGTATCTGTATCCGACTTCCCACCCCGAACTGAGGCCCAACTGACTGACATACATCGGTGGTCTCCAAAACTATTTCAAAACTTGACCCCTATAAAGAGAGTGGTGGTGACGGAATACCAATCATTGTCCGAAAGACATGTGCTCCTGAACTCTCCTCTGTTCTCTCTAAACTCTATAACTACTGCCTTTCTCCTTCTTGTTTTCCTACCTGCTGGAAATCCTCCTCTGTGGTTCCTATATATAAAAATACGGAGAACCCTCTGACCCCGATAATAATCGGCCTATCAGCCTCCTACCGATCTTTGGCAAAGTGTTCGAAGCCATCATTAATGCCGAGGTAGTACAGCATCTCACAACCCACAGACTCTTCTCTGTCAAACAGTACGGTTTCCGCTTCTCGAGGTCTATTGCTGATATGCTCACGACCATCATTGAGTATAATCACCAGGGTCTCGACAAAAACAGCGAAGCCCGAACTGTTGCCCAAGAAATCTGCAAAGCGTTTGACAGGGTCTGGTACGCTGGTATTCTATGCAAGCTACTGGGCTACGGTATGAGTGGACAATTGTTTGATCTAATCCAGTCGTTCCTCTCAGATCGCACAATGAAGGTAGCATTGAACGGACATGCCTCCCAACATTATCAAACAACTGCAGGTGTCCCTCAAGGCTATATTCTAGGTCCCACCCTTTATTTATCTACATTAACGACCTTCCTGATGACGTAAGATCCCAAGTAGGCATATACGCAAACGACTCTACACTTTACTCTCTACTTGATCATAGGTCTACCGAGGTTGACAAAGCAAACCTCACTGTCGAGCTCGAAAAGGACCTCCAATCTGTGGTGCGCTGGGGTAAGAAATGGCTCTTGAATTTTAATACTTCTAAAACAAAGCTGCTTTCTATTCGTCACCACAGACAATAGCTTATACCCACCTCCATTAGCATGAATCAGTTTAGTCTGCCTGAAAGTAAAACACTGCGCCTCCTCAAGTTAACTCTCACAACAGACCTCAACTGAAATGACAATATAGAGTCCCTAGCTAAATCCGCTTCTAAGAAGATCGTTTCTCTGTGCAAGGCCAATAATTTTTCCCGTCTGAAACAATCCTGCACATATACAAATCCACCATCCGCCCGTGCATTGAATACTGCTGACATATTTGGTCGGGTGCCCCTACTATCCACCTAGGGGTCTTTGACAAATTCCAGCAGGGAATCTGTTATGTGATCTATCCCGACTTGGCAGCTTGGATACAGTCATTTTCTCACTAGCGCAACGTGGCTTCCCTGTGTCACTTCTATACATACTTTCATAGCTTCTGCTCAGATAAACTTAGCTCACTGGTTCCCTCCTCAGACATGAACTTGCTAGAGTTACAAGGTTAGCAACTAGGTCCCACCCTTTTACTTAGAAACCAATAAATTGTAAACGCAAATTCTACTCCATCAGTTTCTTCTCTCGCACTTTCCGCCTGTGAAATTCACTTCCGCTTACTTGCTTTCCCGACAGCTACTATCTTCAGGAATTCAAATGTAAAGTCAATAGTCATCTACTTTCTCACTAACTTCTTTCCTCTCTCTCTCTCTTTCTCTCTCGCTCTCTGTCTGTCTCTCATGCTTCTTTCTTCGTCCACTCCACTCTCAGCACTATACCCATCCTTCTCCTACCCTTTCTCTGACACCCCCTGTAACCTGCCTCTCTTTATCATAACTTACCTCCTATGTAACCCCCAGTAAAATGCCTTCCTTGGAGCGACACGATTATAAAAAAAATCTATTTATCATCCCCTATTCTACACATCCCTTATTCCCAGGAATAAACTTGATTAGATTGGACTCGACTGCAGCCACTTCCCCATCGTCGAAATGTAGCCTCCCCTTGTCTCTTCTATAAATACTTTCATGGCTTCTGCTCGGATGAGCTTAAGTCACTGATGCCTCCTCAACACGTGTTTACTCGTGCAACCAGACTGGCAACTGGGTCACACCCATTCACAGTCAGGTTAGCCAAATGCAGACGACAATTCTACTCCTGCAGCTTCCTCTCTCGCACTTTCCGCCTGTGGAACTCGCTCCCATATTCTTACTTTCCTGACGGCTACAACCTCCAGAAATTTAAATGCAAAGTCAATACTCATCTACTAACCACTGGACTCTAGCTCTCTCCCCTCCCCTGTATAACCTTCCCTTTCTTTCCACCTATGTATCTGTCATCGCACCTGCTTTCTCAGCTTTCTGTTGTTCGTTTCTAACTAGTTTGTATTCCTCACTCTTTTCTAATTAATCTTTTTACATTTATGTAACCCCCTGCACATCAGTGGCGTTTCCGCCTTGCTCGGGGTGAAATGATTACAAAAAAAAAAAAAATAACCTTCCCTTTCTCTCCACCTATGTATCTGTCATCGCACCTGCTTTCTCAGCTTTCTATTGTTCATTTCTAACTAGCTTGTACTCCTCACTCTTTTCTAATTAATCTTTTTACATTTATGTAACCCCCTGCACATCAGTGGCGTTTCCACCTTGCTCGGGGTGAAATGATTACAAAAAAAAAAAATAACCTTCCCTTTCTCTCCACCTATGTATCTGTCATCGCACCTGCTTTCTCAGCTTTCTATTGTTCCTTTCTAACTAGCTTGTACTCCTCACTCTTTTCTAATTAATCTTTTTACATTTATGTAACCCCCTGCACATCAGTGGCGTTTCCGCCTTGCTCGGGGTGAAATGATTACAAAAAAAAAAAATAACCTTCCCTTTCTCTCCACCTATGTATCTGTCATCGCACCTGCTTTCTCAGCTTTCTATTGTTCATTTCTCACTAGTTTGTACTCCTCACTCTTTTCTAATTAATCTTTTTACATTTAAGTAGCCCCCTGCACATCAGTGGCGTTTCCGCCTTGCTCGGGGTGAAATGATTACAAAAAAAAAAAAATAACCTTCCCTTTCTCTCCACCTATGTATCTGTCATCGCACCTGCTTTCTCAGCTTTCTATTGTTCATTTCTCACTAGTTTGTACTCCTCACTCTTTTCTAATTAATCTTTTTACATTTAAGTAGCCCCCTGCACATCAGTGGCGTTTCCGCCTTGCTCGGGGTGAAATGATTAAAAATATAAATAAATAAAAAAAAACTGGTACGAAACCGGTAGTTATTTAGTTTTTAGTTTATATATAAAGGTTATGACAGGTAAATTGTTGATATTTTATAATTTTAATTTAATGCATGTGCGTATTTTGTTTAATTTGTCGACTCCGCACAGTCAAAGGAAAGTCAGTTAGGTACGGTTTGTGAGAAAAGGTGCCTCATGACGCAAATTATTCCGCCAGAAATCAGGAAACGATACACTGTACTGCTTTGCATTCACGCAAAAACCTTTAATACGGAAGATTTCAGGGTGTTTGGCTGTTAATCTTATGACAGTGCAGAGGAATCGAAAAGATTAAGATGAGTTTAATGGTGATTACGTAGACATGGCCGGTCGGATAACTCACTCTAATCGATCTAATAAGACGAACTCCCGAATTTGTTGGTGTGTGCCCAATACTCCAGGCGGCGATCTATAAATATGCCTTGAGGAGGTAGTGCCCCCATGAGTCAACAGGGTAGCTACTGGAGCACCTTATGTTTGGTAAGAGAATTTGGTAAAATGCCAAGCAAGTAGATGAACCCAGTGACGGCTGTCAGGCAATTTCTTTGATCATATCATCCCTTACATCTAGCCACTTAACTTTGCATCTCCTTTGATTATTATTTGCGGAGCGCAGTTGAACGTGAGTTCAACAAAACCTCTTTTTAACGAAAAATGTAAACTGAAAAAGTAGGATTATGAAACCATTCATGATACATCCCGAAAAGGAATACAGTATAAAAAGATCAGTTGAAGAATGGAAGTCCACACCAGGAATAGAAATAGAGATTTATTGTACTAAGGTACAATTAACAATAATACACATATAGACAAACCACGGTTGGAGCGGAATCGACTATCGAATAGTGAATGCCTTCGCCTAAGACCTTTTCCGTATTTACTAGCCCTCCCACGCAAGGCCAGATGTGAAACATGGTCATTTTATAGTGGGTATTCCCGGCCATATAGCCGGGCCAAAAAATCTCTGTCTATTTTTCCCCAGTCGTGATTCTACCTTTCGGCGGAATCACGACTGAGTTTGTGCTCTCTGCTCGGAAGCAGAGAGCGCCCTCTACCCGAAGGCAGAGGGCCGACAGTGTCATAGATCAGTCAGGCGAATGCCGAAGACCTTCTGTATTTACTAGCCTTCCCACGCAAGGCCAGATGTGACACATGGTCATTTTATAGTGGGTATTCCCGGCCATAGAGTCGGGCCAAAAAATGTCTGTCTATTTTTCCACAGTCGTGGTTCTACCCTTCGGCGGAACCACGACTGGGTTTGTGCTCTCTGCTCGGAAGCAGAGAGCGGACAGTGTCACAGAAAATTCAGGCGAATGCCGAAGACCTTTTGTATTTACTAGCCTTCCCACGCAAGGCCGGATGTGACACATGGTCATTTTAATGTGGGTATTCCCGGCCATAGAGTCGGGCCAAAAAATGTCTGTCTATTTTTCCCCAGTCGTGGTTCTACCCTTCGGCGGAACCACGACTGGGTTTGTGCTCTCTGCTCGGAAGCAGAGAGCGGACAGTGTCACAGAAAATTCAGGCGAATGCCGAAGACCTTCTGTATTTACTAGCCTTCCCACGCAAGGCCGGATGTGACACATGGTCATTTTAATGTGGGTATTCCCGGCCATATAGCCGGGCCAAAAATATGTCTGTCTATTTTTACCCAGTCGTGGTTCTACCCTTCGGCGGAACCACGACTGGGTTTGTGCTCTCTGCTCGGAAGCAGAGAGCGGACAGTGTCACAGAAAATTCAGGCGAATGCCGAAGACCTTTTGTATTTACTAGCCTTCCCACGCAAGGCCGGATGTGACACATGGTCATTTTAATGTGGGTATTCCCGGCCATAGAGTCGGGCCAAAAAATGTCTGTCTATTTTTCCCCAGTCGTGGTTCTACCCTTCGGTGGAACCACGACTGGGTTTGTGCTCTCTGCTCGGAAGCAGAGAGCGGACAGTGTCACAGAAAATTCAGGCGAATGCCGAAGACCTTCTGTATTTACTAGCCTTCCCACGCAAGGCCGGATGTGACACATGGTCATTTTAATGTGGGTATTCCCGGCCATATAGCCGGGCCAAAAATATGTCTGTCTATTTTTACCCAGTCGTGGTTCTACCCTTCGGCGGAACCACGATTGGGTTTGTGCTCTCTGCTCGGAAGCAGAGAGCGGACAGTGTCACAGAAAATTCAGGCGAATGCCGAAGACCTTTTGTATTTACTAGCCTTCCCACGCAAGGCCGGATGTGACACATGGTCATTTTAATGTGGGTATTCCCGGCCATAGAGTCGGGCCAAAAAATGTCTGTCTATTTTTCCCCAGTCGTGGTTCTACCCTTCGGTGGAACCACGACTGGTTTGTGCTCTCTGCTCGGAAGCAGAGAGCGGACAGTGTCACAGAAAATTCAGGCGAATGCCGAAGACCTTCTGTATTTACTAGCCTTCCCACGCAAGGCCGGATGTGACACATGGTCATTTTAATGTGGGTATTCCCGGCCATATAGCCGGGCCAAAAATATGTCTGTCTATTTTTACCGAGTCGTGGTTCTACCCTTCGGCGGAACCACGACTGGGTTTGTGCTCTCTGCTCGGAAGCAGAGAGCTGACAGTGTCATAGATCAATCAGGCGAATGCCGAAGACCTTTCCACTCGTACCGCTCGTTACCATCTTTTATAACGTAGAGCATTCTATTATCGGAGATGGCAGGATGTTCCACTGAAACAATTCACTAACTTAAAAATGAGACCGTCCAGAAAAGTTGCCATTGTTGTGCTCGACATCCGCATGGTAATTAACTGATTCCGCGTAAAGCATATCAAGATAATATTAAAACATTTTTTAATCATTTCACCCCAAGCAAGGCATTCCACTGCCACTATTGCGCTTGGGGCTACATAGGGGAAGGTAAATAGAAAGAGTGGTCAGATATAGGAAATGTCAGAAGAGGGGTGATAGATAGATGGGTGGGTGGGAAGAGTGTTTGAAAGAAAGGAAGCGAGTTAGTTTGTTAGGAGGTGTCTATTGACCTTACATTTAAACTCCTGTAGATTGAAGCCCTCGGGGAAGCAGTCATGTGGAAAGGAATTCCACAGTCGGGAAGTGCGAGAAAAGAAACTGTTGGAGTAGATGTTACCGTTGCATTTTATCGGTTTCACTCTAAAAGGGTGGGATCTAGTTGCTAATCTAGTATCTCGTGCAAATTCGAACCTAGGGGACACATTTGTATTAAGTTTATCGGAGTAGAAGCCGTGAAAGTATTTATAGAAGAGGCACAGGGAAGCCACGTCGCGCCGGTGAGAGAGAGACTGCAGGCGGTCTGCTAAGTCGGTATCGATCACATTACAGACCCTCCGCTGTACCTTGTCGAGAAGCCCAAGGAGAATAACAGGGGTACCCGACCAGATATGGCAACAGTATTCAATGCACGGGCGGATGGTAGATTTATAAATGTGCAGTATAGATTCAGACGGAAAAAACTTCCAGGCCCTGCACAGAGAACCGACTTTCATAGCAGTGGATTTAGCAATGGATTCGATATAGTCATTCCACTTGAGGTCCGCTGAAAGTGTGAGACCAAGGAGGCGTAGTGTTTTACTCCCTGGGAAGCAAGCCTGGTCCATGCTAATAGGAGGTGGGTGCGATTGTCTATGATGATTAATTGATAGTAGCTTCGTTTGAGAAAAAAAAATATATCGTGTTATATCGAAAGGCAACATAACACAAAGATACATATCGCTTCATCCAATTCTAATTACGACATTTAACCCATAAAGAGGAGAACAGTTCGGTTCCTGTTTTTGCGATAACCATTAAACAGCTCAGATTCTAATGAAATGGACCGAGAGAAAAATATTTCATCCCTTGAATATAAACAAGCGTCTATATCGTTGGGACAAAGTGCTTGCGAGGGTGCCGATAGTTAGTATTGGCAAAGAGCCATCAGTCAAAGAACGGATGTCAAAATCGGCATTATGTTCCTTCTGAAAACACTCACCGCATTATTCATGATTTGTAGAATATATCTTTTTAGTATGAAAAAATATACGCCTGGGGATATCTGGGTAATGGTCGTATTTCTTTCATATTGAAATGGAAGACCTCACTCCGACATAAATCATGGCTTGCTCTCAATTTATCGGGTGTGCATCAACAAATATTAGTAGGCAGGAAGGGCAAGTGATGGCACAGCAATAAAAAATATTTGGTTTTCAAAGTGAGATATCAAGTTGCGACAAAATGGACATAATCGGCCATAAGTGCCGTCGATTTTTCATATTTTCCTCCTTATTTACATTTTTATAGAGTATATATATATATATATATACATATATATATATATATATATATATATATACTTACATACATATATAAATATAGAGTTAATATTGAATAGGAAAACACACACACACACACACACACACATATATATATATATAGTAAAATATTCAATAGGAAAACGATCAAGATTAGCTATTCTTGTACTACTAATATATATAATATTATTATCTCCCACAGTAGCCAAATCTTGAAGTTTAGTGAATCCAATATAGAAAATAGGATTATACCCGACTGTAATTGCAGATCCAGAGAAAACTGTCCGGTTGAAGGTAAATGTAGATCTATAAATGCTATCTATCAAGCTACCATCTACTCTAAGAAAAACAAAGAGAAATATAACGTTTATATACGAATTTCAACAAAGGCTTTATACACACAGGCACTCCTTTACTAACCCTAATTTAAGATATCAAACAGCCCTTTCCCGAGAATACTGAGAATTTAAAGAGAATGACCTAAATCTACAGATAAGTAGAAGCTGATAGGCAAGCCAAGCACTCCTAAAAGCTTAATGGAGGTAATCTATGCTTAGCAGAAAAAAAAATAAGATTATGAAATTTTAATATCAGAATATACTTATCGACACAGAACGAGAAATCGGGGAGCCGAGTTCGAATTCCAGTTGAATTCCTTGCATTCACTTACGCGCAAATACTCTTGGGAAATGTATTAATCCGTCACTTACCTCCAGTTATGGATCAATTAACAGGACAGAATGGGTTCTATAGCCGTGGCTGACAACCAGTCCACCGCAGAAAGCAATGGCAACCTACTGCAGGATAACCTTCTTCCCAGTCAGTCGTGTTTCTTTCGAGACATGATCGACCAAGCGTGTATCACCTATGGCAATTAACTGACTGACCGCATTCTGAATCTCCTTTATATAGTTATATAGTAGATTTTTTTGTTAATTCTTGGGCTTCTCCATGGCCATCATCGTTTTGGTTATTCTTGAAACCATGTGTTGGTTACTACGTGGTCATTCGCTTTGCACCATTGGACCCATTTTTCTCCTCGGTCATTGCGGTTTTCCCCTCCGATGTTACCAACTACCATACCTTCTGTCCTAGTGCGAGTTAAATGCTGCATTCAAAGCCGGAATTCACTCGACAACCAATTTACAATGCCTTCTTTCTTCAAACACTGGACGAGGATAAATAGGCAGCCAGCTAGAGCTCTTTAGCTATGAAATGCAGTCCATTCTTAGTGGTTAACAAAACGGTCCCCTAAAATGAATTAGTCAAAACGTTTATTAGGGTTTTCTTGCTAGCGTTTGAATAATAAAAAGAGAATTGGTGACTAATATATACTTTGCTGCTAACCGAATAAATCAACTTTCCTTTGATCTCAGTCAGAGGGAGATGAGAGGCAATGCAAGTATAATGTTTGATCATTTGTTGATTTCATTGTTGTTGGTGTAAACAGAATATAAAAACATATAGAATAATTTTCCGTTAAAATCTTCCTTTCGATTTTTATTTCGTTTTTGTTTTGTTGGTTGTCGTTGTTAGGCATTTGAAATAAACTTGCGACCTGAAATTAGGTAAATAAAAGCACAATATGCAAAGAATAAGGGTATACTGAAACGTGACTTGGAAAGAAAATACAGCATTAATTTCAAATAAAGAGAAGCGATAGTAAAAGAAAGAAAGAAAGAAAGAAAGAAAGAAAGAAAGAAAGAAAGAAGCTACCATAAACAACTAATGATATAATAAATAAATTAAATAAAAAGATGGAAGGACAAACTGCAATGAAGGAAGCAAGGAAGGATTAAGAAAAAAAGAAAGAAAGAAAGAAAGAAAGAAATCAGCTACCATAAACAACTAATGATATAAATAAATTAAAGGAAAGATGGAAGGACAAACTTCAAGGAAAGAAGGAAGGATTAAGAACGAAAGAAAGAAAGAAAGAAAGAAAGAACGAAAGAAAGAAAGAAAGAAAAAAGAAAGAAAGAATGAAAGAAAGAAAGAAAGAATGAAAGAAAGAAAGAAAGAAAGAAAGAAGCTGCCGTAAACAACTAATGATATAATTAATAAATTAAAGGAAAGATGGAAGGGCAAACTTCAAGGAAGGAAGGAAGGATTAAGAACGAAAGAAAAAAAGAAAGAAAGAATGAATGAATGAAAAAAAGAAAGAAAGAATGAAAGAAAGAAAGAAGCTGCCGTAAACAACTAATGTTATAATTAATAAATTAAAGGAAAGATGGAAGGGCAAACTTCAAGGAAGGAAGGAAGGATTAAGAACGAAAGAAAAAAAGAAAGAAAGAAAGAATGAATGAAAAAAAGAAAGAAAGAATGAAAGAAAGAAAGAAAGAAGCTGCCGTAAACAACTAATGTTATAATTAATAAATTAAAGGAAAGATGGAAGGGCAAACTTCAAGGAAGGAAGGAAGGATTAAGAACGAAAGAAAAAAAGAAAGAAAGAAAGAATGAATGAAAAAAAGAAAGAAAGAATGAAAGAAAGAAAGAAGCTGCCGTAAACAACTAATGTTATAATTAATAAATTAAAGGAAAGATGGAAGGGCAAACTTCAAGGAAGGAAGGAAGGATTAAGAACGAAAGAAAAAAAGAAAGAAAGAAAGAATGAATGAAAAAAAGAAAGAAAGAATGAAAGAAAGAAAGAAGCTGCCGTAAACAACTAATGTTATAATTAATCAATTAAAGGAAAGATGGAAGGGCAAACTTCAAGGAAGGAAGGTAGGATTAAGAACGAAAGAAAAAAGAAACGATTTTAAAATATAAAAAAAGAAAAAGGTTGAAAGTGAGATTCAATGTTCTCAGTTGAAAGAAAGAAAGAAAGAAAAAAAGAAAGAAAGAAGGAAACGATTTTAAAATATAAAAAGTAAAAGGTTGAAAATGAGATTCAATGTTCTCAGTTGAAAGAAAGAAAGAAAGAAAGAAAGAATGAAATAAAGAAACGATTTTAAAATATAACGAAAGAATAAGGATGAAAGTGAGATTCAATGTTCTCATTAGAAAGAAATAAAGAACAAAAGAAAGAAAAAAATTTAAATATAAAGATTTAATAAAGCAGAAGAGCGAAAATGTTAAAAAAAGTAGGGAAGAATGTGAGAAAAAAGAAACTTCGGGATGAAAGTGGGTCAAATCAATTGAGCAGTTCGAAAAGAAAGAATGGAGAGAAAGAAATACTTTTGAAATGAACGAACGCATAAAACAGAAGAACGAAACATAAAAATAAGGAAAGAAGAAAGAGAAAAAAGAAAGACCTAGATGAAAGCGACTAACAATGTACTGGACAGATAGAAAGAAAAAGAGAAATATAACAGGTTAAGAGGCTCATCCCTTGTTCCCTGTTTAGGATGTGGTTTCCGGCTTCGACTTTTCCAATCTTCTCACATCTGTTTCTTTTTTTTTTTTCAATTGGAGTAGATAGATCTGTCTATCGCCCGGTTCAAACTCCACCCGCGTCTATTGAACAGGTTAAGAGGCTCATACCTTGTTCCCTGTTTAGGATGTGGTTTCCGGCATTCTCTTTTCCAATCTTCTCACTTTGGTTTCTTTTTTTTTTCAATTGGAGTAGATAGATCTGTCTATCGCCCGGTTCACACTCCACCCGCGTCTATTGAACAGGTTAAGAGGCTCATACCTTGTTCCCTGTTTAGGATGTGGTTTCCGGCATTCTCTTTTCCAATCTTCTCACTTTGGTTTCTTTTTTTTTCAATTGGAGTAGATAGATCTGTCTATCGCCCGGTTCACACTCCACCCGCGTCTATTGAACAGGTTAAGAGGCTCATCCCTTGTTCCCTGTTTAGGGTGTGGTTTCCGGCATTCTCTTTTCCAATCTTCTCACTTTGGTTTCTTTTTTTTTTTTCAATTGGAGTAGATAGATCTATCTATCGCCCGGTTCACACTCCACCCGCGTCTATTGAACAGGTTAAGAGGCTCATCCCTTGTTCCCTGTTTAGGGTGTGGTTTCCGGCATTCTCTTTTCCAATCTTCTCACTTTGGTTTCTTTTTTTTTTTTTTCAATTGGAGTAGATAGATCTATCTATCGCCCGGTTCACACTCCACCCACGTCTATTGAACAGGTTAAGAGGCTCATATCTTGTTCCCTGTTTAGGATGTGGTTTCCGGCTTTCTCTTTTTCAATCTTTTCACTATTACGTAACCCCCTGCACATCAGTGTCGTTACCGCCTTGCTCGGGGTGATACGATATATATATATATATAAATTCAGAAAGAATGAAAATAAGGGACGATCTAAAATTAAAGAATAAGCGAAAAATACGATTTCTTTAAGATTGATGTTGAAATTAACTGCAAAAAGCAGGAATTTGCTTAGGTTTGTAGTTCTTACGAGAAACGGTGTTCCAACGTGAAATTGCTGTAACAATGAAAAAGAAAGAAAGCAAGGAGAAATAAACGAATGAAAGAAACGGTTTATCATTAAGAAATAATGTAACAAATAATATAAAATAATACAGTAAAGTTTTTTTTTCATTTGAAATCAAAAATAGACTTTGTTAATAAGCGTTTAGAATTTTTTATACGAGTAGATTTTATGAAGGAAGACGATGAGAGGAAAAAGATATACGATTAATAGGGAACGGAAAAAATATAAATCGAACGGAAAATTTAGCATAAAATACAAATTACGAGAGAGGAAGAACGAACTAAAGAAAGAGAACTCAACTATAGAAAGAAAAATGAATGCTAAGAAAAAAGAAAGAAAGAAAGAAAGAAAGAAAAAGACAAAAATGATAGCATAATCTAAACTTATTTATAAATGGAACTTTGTGTGTGTGTCTGTGTGTGTGTGTCCGTTACCTATAGACTCCGAAACGGCTGAACCAATTTTCATGAAAATTTGCGGTTGTACTCTAAGCGTCTGCGAGTGTTCTTAGCTAGGTTTTGTGTCGAGGTACACCCGATAAATATCGAAAATCGATAATCGAAAAAAACGGGTTATAGAAGGAGTGGTCCGATTTAATCAAATTTGATACACCCATAGACAAAGACATATGAAATGATATTCAGAAGTGTCAAGGTTGCACTTCTTACAATAGTGCAGAAAATCGATAATATATATATATATAAAAGGCAAGATGTTTGTGTGTGTGTCTGTTTATCTGCCTTTTAGTTTAGTTTTTGCTTCGGGTGTGGCTTTAAGTACGTATAATTGTAGTTCTTAGTCTCAGCCATGATATCATTTACTCAGAGGACTCATTTAGCCTTCAAAATTCAGTTTATGACGAAAAAAAAATTTATTTGATATCGATACCAGGAAATCGAAATTTGACTTACATCCATTCATTTTTCTTTCAGTCTACGGTTTCGCTTTAACTGAAAACAACTATTGCTTTTTAGTCTTTCATGCCAACGTTCAAAGAGTCTGAGCTCCATGACCATGGATTTGTTTTAAAGCTTTCATTACACCCGAGCAACGCCGTACTATACTGCTAGTGTCTTTATAAAGAGAAATAAAACGGGAAGATTTTAAAACGAATGAAGAAAAGAAGCTAAGTAAGAAGAGAGTTATAAAAAAAGAAAGGTCCATGGATTCCAGAAGAAAATGAACAATAAAAATATAATTGAAAGAAAGAAAGAAAGAAAGAAAGAAAGAAGGACAAGAGAGGAAGAATGTATACGATTAATAGGGAACAGAAAAAAAATATCTATCGAACAAAGGAAATGAATGTAATAAAAGAAAGAAATCAATAAAGGAAAAAAGTTAGCATAAAATACAAATTACGAGAAAGAAAGAACGAACTAAAGAAAGAGTACTCAACTATAGAAAGAAAAATGAATGAAAATCAAGAAAGAAAGAAAGAAAAAAGAAAGAAAGAAGACAAAATGGTGGCATAATGTTTTTATGAAGAGAAATAAAACGGGAAGATTTTTTAAAAAGAATGAAGAAGCTAGGAACATAGAAAGTTAAGAAAAAAGGAAAGAAGGAAGCATTCCAGACAGAAATAAACAATAAAAAAAAAAAACGAAAGAAAGAAAGAAAATGAAACAAACAAACTAATAAAAATTGAAGTATAACGTTTTGTAAAATGAAATAAAACGGAAAAATTAAAAAAAAAAAAAAGATAAAATAAAGGAAGGATTCCGGAAGAAGAAAGAAAGAAAGAAAAACAAAAAGGAAGAACGAACGAGGCTAGCATAAACACTAATGACATAATAAAGGAATTAAAAGAAGTATGGAAGGACAAAATAAATAAATAACTAGAGACAAACTTCAAGGAAGTTAACAGATGGTTTAATGAATGCCACAAAAGAACTCGAGACATTGATATTCAAACAAAGAAAAATAGGGACAAAAATTCATATTTTTCTTTATTGCATGGGCCTGCTTGGTGCATAGGTAATTGAAAAACAAGTTTTTATTTCTCAAGAGAAAAAAAAATTCTTAATTCAAAGGCCTCAATTGAGCAAGAAAAATTAATAATTAAAGCCAATAAAACAGTTCTTTATAGAAAGAGAGAGAAAGAGCAACAGCGCCATCGTATCAAAAGAAAAAGGGAAGAATGCAGACTACAATATTCAGCGAGGAATGTAAGCAGGCGTTGGGTTAGAAAGTGCAGTGGGGCTTTACCGTTCGGTCAAAGTTCATAACGTGTGAATAAGCCTTTTCACGAGTGATTTGCCACGGATGGGAGATGAAAGATGTTTGGTTGTTTGAGTAGAGAGCTAGGCGGGATGCGGCTGGGATGTGAAATTGCTCTGATTGGAAAGGAAGTTTCGGGCGGTTGGGGGAGACACTTGCAATGAGCGACAAGCGTCTGTTCGCTTAGAGTGGGGGTGGTTGTTGGTGCTCTGGGTCGGTTTAAGAATTGATTAGAGCAGCGTAGAAGAAGATGATGTTTGCAAATGACAAGAAGAATGAGGAAAAGAAGAAAAAGAAGAAGAGAAAGAAGAAGAAACGAGAGAAGGCGGAAGTCAAGGTGGATTAAGAGATTGAAATATGAAAGACGAAGAAGAAGGGGGAGAAAGGGAAGAAAAAGATGAAGAGGAAGGAGGAGGAGGAGGAGAAGAAAGTAAAGAAGAAGAAGGAGGAGGAAGAGGAGAAGAAAGGCGATATAAAGAAAATGAAGGTGGATTAAGAGATTGAAACATGAAAGAAGAAAAAGAAGAGGAGAAGAAGAAGAAGGAGAAGAAGAAGAAGAAGAGGAAACGGTGGAAGAAGAAGAAGAAGAAGAAGAAGAAGAAGAAGAAGAGGAAACGGTGGAAGAAGAAGAAGAAGAAGAGAAAAAGAATAAACAAGAGAAGGGGTAGGTCAAGGTGGATTACGAAATTGAAATATGAAAGATGAAGAACAAATGAGTTAAGGGGGAAGTGAAGGTAGATTAAGAGATTAAAACATGAAAGAAGCAGAAGAAGGGGGAGAAAGGGAAGAAAAAGATGAAGAGGAAGGAGGAGGAGGAGGAGAAGAAAGTAAAGAAGAAGAAGGAGGAGGAAGAGGAGAAGAAAGGCGATATAAAGAAAATGAAGGTGGATTAAGAGATTGAAACATGAAAGAAGAAAAAGAAGAGGAGAAGAAGAAGGAGAAGAAGAAGAAGAAGAAGAGGAAACGGTGGAAGAAGAAGAAGAAGAAGAAGAAGAAGAAGAAGAAGAAGAAGAGGAAACGGTGGAAGAAGAAGAAGAAGAAGAAGAGAAAAAGAATAAACAAGAGAAGGGGTAGGTCAAGGTGGATTACGAAATTGAAATATGAAAGATGAAGAACAAATGAGATATGGAGGAAGTGAAGGTGGATTAAGAGATTAAAACATGAAAGAATAAGCAGAAGAGGAAGGAGGAAGAGAAGAAAAAGATGAAGAAGAAGGAGGAAAGGAGAAGAAGAAAGTGAAGAAAAATAAGAAGAAAGAGGAGAAAGATGATAAGAAACGAGAAAAGAGGAAAATGAAGATGGATTAAAAGATTGAAACATGAAAGAAGAAGAAGAGAAAGGAGGAAGAGAAGGTGGAAGAGAAGAAAAAGATGAACAAGGAGGAGGAGGAAAGGAGAAAGAGAAGAAGAAAGTGAACAAGAATAAAGAGGAGGAGGAGGAAGATGATAAGAAACGAGAAAATAGGAAAATGAAGGTGGATTAAGAGATTGTAACATGAAAGACGAAGAGGGGAAGGAGAGGAAGAAGAAAAAAAGAAGAAAAGAGTAGGTGGATGAAGAAGAAGAAAAAAGAGGCGGTGGGGAAGATAGTAGAAGAAGAGAATGAATGTTCACATAGGATCAAAAAAAAAAAGAATAAAATATATAAGAATAAAACAAACAGATGCACAAATCATGAACGGATATCGAGCCGTGAAGTGTATATTTAAAATAAAATAAAAATTGAAGGATAGAAAAAGATTGAACTGGAACAGTATTCGTTTCAAAGGAATGGAAGAGTATGTAGTAACGAGGAAAAATGAAGTGAAGGAGCCTCCTCAAGCAAAGAGTAAAAATGAAACTGAATAATGGGTGTAAAGAAACAAATCAACTTAACAACAAGAAAAACTAGAAGAAAACAAAAAAAAAAACAAAAAAAAAACAAAATTCTAACGAAAAAAATAACTTTAAACAGAAAAAAAAAATTCCAAGGCCTATTGATAATGGCCGGTCGAACTTTAGACGGGATTGAAAAACGGAGAGAAGGTAGAGCTTCACGAAAAGGCATTAGCGAATAGATAAATAAGTGAATGAACGGGTGATTGAATGAATATACAGGGTGGTGGTGGTGGTGGTGGTGATTGTGTTGAAGATTATGCATAAATGGTAAAGGTGGTTCGGGGGATGAGAGTTCAAATGATCTTAGAGCGACCATGCATTTTGCGCCTCCATTATTAAATGGTATTTCACTTTCTAGAATCGCTTTCTCACCCAAATATGCGCGCGCAGCGCCTACCTCTTCGTTAACCTTCCGTCTTTTTCTTCCCAACTCCTTCCTTTTCTTCCTTCCGACCCATCACCAGCAGCAGTAATTTCACATTTACATTAAACTGTTGCCATTTCACCATCCCTCTCAAGCCT
>JBBBDQ010000748.1:3422500-3445000 GCA_037127315.1 Ascarosepion bandense | reverse complement strand
CACTTACTTGCAAATACTCTTGGGAAAGGTATTAATCTGTCGCCTCCCACTCCAGCTATGTTTTAGCAGGGTAGAGTGTGTTCAATAGCCTTGGTTGAGAGTGACTCATTGTGTTTTCTAAGACTAACGATTTCCCCTGGCATGAAGTGAAGAGATTTTATTGAATCCACGACTAAATCTGCTGCTAGGAATATTGGTTCACTATTGCAAGACAGTTTTACACGCCACAATCTATCACACCATTCTTCTATGCTTTGAATATTGCTACCACATCGGTCTGGTTTATAAAGATTTTTTAATGAATCCAAAGAATCAACTGCAATATTATTGGTACAGACCTGTCATCTTAGTTTCAGTCACTCTCCTAACGCCGTAACGTAGCATCCATCTGCTTCTGGTCTGGATCGAAACTCGACCGATTTGATGTCAGTCGGAGTCGCTACACAGTAAGACATAGAATCAAAGAGAGGGAATTTTAGCGTATTGTATATGAGCAGTGTATACACACACGCCAATCACCGAAAGAATTCAATTTATTCCTAAAGACTAATGCATATATTGCAGAGGGGAAACTGTTTTTAAAATCTTCTTCTCTAAAGGTCTCAATCGTAATGAGAGCATAATATATTAGTCATCAACAGACCAGCATGTGTGTGTGTGTATATATATATATATATATATATATATATATATATATATTCGGCTATAATGGACTATTCCATTACTATGTAAAGTAATGGTCGCATCTACGTAAGGGAGTGTGCCGAGCAGCCGATCGACAAGTCAGTCGTAGACTTCCGGTGACGACCCGGAAGTACCCATTGCTCATACTACGTCTTACGACAGTTGAGACAATTAACCCTTATTCTTGTATTGGATACTAATAACCTTTGTAAATACTATTTTTCACGGAATACAACCATTAACTTATTCCTGTTGTTGAGTTATTTATTCTTACTCACGACATAACAATATATATATATATATATATATATATTCACTATTCGATGACATAATTATTACAAAAACAAGTAAAATAATAAACCACGGTTAAAGAGCAAACATGCAGCAGGAGCTTTCTTAACTGAACGTAAAGTTTAATAACTGGTAATAAAAAGAATCAACTAAACCAACGCTGTCTCTTTCTCCATGGGCATGACAGGAAGGAAAAAATATATATATATAAAATACACAATGGTTTTTATTATAATAGAAAGGATAATATACAGGTTAATTTTGTAAAGCATTTTTTAAAATTTATAAATGTAAAATGAGTTTTATTTGAATCTGGATTACTAAAAACTGATTTAGAGAGAAATCATTTGTCAGCTCTGGATGTGTATTAAAGGAGAATAAACTTTCAAGAATAAATTAAGAATGCATCTGTAGTAGGATCAGAAATTAAGAATTAAAATCAACCTTCTTCACTCTTTACAAAAATTCACAATGAGGCGTGAAATCCTGTCAGTCATCATGTCAGTCGGTTAAGTGCCATACGTGATACACGCTTGGGCGATCATGAATGACTGGGCAAATGATTATCCCACAGTAGGTTACCAGTGCTTTCTGCGGTAGACTGGTTGCCGAGCAAGGCTTTAGAACCCAATATATCCTGTTATTTAACCCATAACTGGAAGGAATAGACGGATTAATACCTTTCCCAATGGTATTTGCGCGTAAGTGAATGCAATGAATTCAACTGGAATTCGAACTCCGCTCCCCGATTTCTCGTTCCGAGCCGATATCCAATGCACTACAATGCACATCCACATTTATCATGTACTTAACGAAAAAGTCGAACCCAGATTTCGCAAGTAGGTGTTAAAATGATTTTTTACCAAATGGGGCGACTTGCAAGACTTGGTGACTTCCTGTGTCAGCGAAAAAAAAATCTAATGACAATAAACGGCTCCGATCAGCGTCAGTTAGTCAGTCATGGATGAAAGCAGCAAAGAAGACAAGCGGAAATGTAACGAGAGAAGCTTCAAGTCAAATCGGATAATCGTCCTCTTTCTCTTTCCTTCTCGTGTGCTGATTTCTTTTACTTCTTCTTCTCCATCCAAAGACATTCCTACCTAACCAACACATACATACGTACGTACGCATATACTCTTTCAACAATTACTACTACGAACATTTTCTACAAATCTTGATACCTCTAACTTTCTCATTTAACATTTATTTTTACGAATTCTTGTTATTCGTTCCTTTTAATAAATTTCTATTTTAATATGAAAAATGTATATTTTTATTCTTACAATATTCCACACTTATTCACGCATTTCAACCTGCCAACAAACTTCTGATACCAACCTACCGAAAATAACCTTGTGATTCTGATGATAATTCTGGATAAAACTTGTAAGCTGTAGGGAGTTCGGTTATGTATGACACAAAGCCGAATCAAAGAAATATTAACCAATTCCCTATGTCTTAGATCCATCAATGATTTCAAGCAAAATTAATGCACTACATTCATTGATTTTTACAGCTAATCAACCTTTTACTAGTTAATTTTTGCCTAAATTTCTCGTATGATGAATTATCATTATTAAACACTCTTTATATTCGGATGTGGAATGTGGTGGACTGGATATCGGCTTGGAACGAGAAATCGGAGTGCCGAGTTCGAATTTCAGCCGAATTCGTTGCATTTCCTTTAGCGCAAGCACCCTTGAAAAAGATATTAATCCGTCTCTTCTCCCTCCATCTATGGGCTAAATAGCAAATCAGATTAGATTCTATAGGCTTATTTGGCAGCCAGTCTACCAAAAACGTCATTTTTTGAAATTATCTCACCCCAAGCAAGGGGAGAATACAAAAAGTACGCAGGTGGTTAAAGGAAGTGAAAAGGAAGAGAAAAGACTAAGTACAGAGAAGATTGAGGAAAATACAAAAGATGAACGGGATTCAAGAAGACAAAATATGGTGATTGATATTGCATTTAATTTGATGGTTGTCAATTAAAGCAGATTAAAGCTATGGAACCCAATCTGGGATGGTCGCTGTGCTGCAGAATGTGCGTTGTGGTGCAGTGAATATCAGTTCGGAACGAGAAATCGGGGAGCCGAGTTCGAATTCCAGTTGAATTCCTTGCATTCGCTTACGCACAAATATTTTTGTGGAATGTATTAATCCGTCTCTTCCCTCCAGTTATGGATTACATAATAGAAAAGATTGGGTTCTATAACCTTGGCTGGCAACCAGTTTATCGTAGAATTATTTTGATTCCACAGGGATATTCTCCTCCTCTCCACAACCATCAATTATGAAATTTCTTATTAATCAATAACATTTCTTTGTATTTCCTCAACCTATTTTTCTTTTTATTTCAACAACCAATTCCTCAGTTTTTGTTTTCGTAGCCGGTGGCATCAATGAATCCACGTAGTTGGTTTATCGCTACGTATGAGGGTCAGTTCTTTGTTAACAAACACCTTTTTCAACTTAATGTTTTGCTTTCCGCTTTAATTCCATTCCCTTTTATTCCTGGAAGAGACTCCACTCTTCGTCAATTCAACCCCTGTTACCATTTTCCAGCCCAAAAGATAAGCCACAAATACCTGGGCCATTCCTTGAAACCTTGTTATGATGGAAGTTTGCTGAGGATGTCCCCTCCCAATGGGGTCAATGGCGCCCGACAAAATGAATGAGGCATAGTTTACACAATAAATTCAAGAGAGGGGTGTTTCCACCCTTTCTCCCAAAGAAGAAAAGAAAAATATTAATTAACACAAGGTGACAAAATAGTCATAACTCTGAGCAAGTCTATAAATATAGGAGCGATGTAACTGCTCCTCATTATCAGTCTCTTTTTTAACTATTTAAAGTTCTCCAAACATATTCCATTTTCCCTTCTTTCTCTTCTTTTGTTTTCTTTTAAACAAAACAAAAAAAAGTAAATAAATGTTCCTAAAATGTTTCTTTCTGTTTTTCTCAAAAATATTTTTTTCATCATCGTCATCTTTTTTTTCTTTCAAACAAAACAACAAAAAAGTATATAAATGTTTCTAAAATGTTTCTGTTTTTCTCAAAAAAAATTTTTTTTATCATCATCATCCTTTTTATTTTTTTCAAAACATATTTTTGTCGTTGTTGTACACAGTCACTTAGTTTTTCTCTCTCTCATTTTTTTTTCACAAATAGTGCTTTTTTAAGTAATATAACACACACTATTCTTTACTACTTTTTTAAACAGCCCTTTTTCATTCTTCACTTTTTTTTGGTTTTAAGTACCCATTCAGACCGTTTGAGTTGTTTCTATCTCTCTATTTCTTTTTCTTTCTTTTCAAAATTTATACTCTGAAAGTACTCAAACATTTGTTTCTTCATCAATTCATTGTCCTCCGTTGGTTTTCTCCGATCGTACGGCCGTTAGTTGCAACTGTTCTTCTGCCTGCGAGAATTTTGACCAGACAAAAAGGTAGTAAATAATTCTGCTTACCTTACGTTGCTTGTTGATAACGAGTTCCCTTTCCTTTCCTTGTTCCTTTTTTTTTCTTCTTTTGAAGCTTATACCAAGCAATTAGAATTTGGTTGTTAGTGTGGTTCTTTCTTCGATTTCCTTTTCTCCGTTCGTCTTGTCTCGTCCAGTCGCGTCGGTTTCTTGAAATCCAAACTTAGCATCCAGTGGCACTTCCGTGGGTTCCAAATCTTGCAGTCACGGTACCAAATGTAACACCCCAGTGGACGGTCCGAACAATTTCTCCGGCGGCCGTCCTCATCGCTGTGATGTTTGCCGGGAGTTTGTTGAAAAAGTCGGAGCCTCAACCTGGGGGTACAAGATTAAACTATGAGGAACGAACTTCCACCATTTGGATGAGTTGAAACGATGCTTTATTTCGTTTAGAGAGTTAGCCTTTTTGGTTGGGGCAGGCGAATGTGACACACAGCTCTAACTCTAATTAACGGAGATCAAATCCGAACTGACCGAAACAAGACGAACGGAGGTTCTACGTCAAGCACACGCCCGGCGGAACTAACTCAACTCAACTGATCTGACTCGGAAAAATCAGTGGCGCCTGTAAGTCCGAAATTACAGGGTACTTAAATTTTCCTTCTTTTGATGTGTAAACATCCTGCAGACACCCAGTCTGTACTTAGCCTTAGTATTTTTTTCCAGGATATTGTTTATCTTTTTTATCTTAATAAAGCTTCAGCCGGAAAAGTCTTAATGTGTGGTCAAGATACAGTTTTTTTGTTTTTTTTTAATCATTTCACCCCAAGCAAGGCATTCTACTGCCACTATTGCGATTGGGGCTACATAGGGGGCGGTAAATAGGAAAAGTGGTTAGATATAGGAAATGTCAGAAGGGGGTGAGAGATAGTTGGGTGGGTGGGAAGGGTGTTTGAAAGAATGGAATTTAGTTTGTTAGGAGGTGTCTATTGACCTTACATTTAAACTCCTGGAGATTGTAGCCTTCGGGGAAGCAGTCATGTGGAAGAGAATTCCACAGTCGGGTAGTGCGAGAAAAGAAACAGTTGGAGTAGAAGTTGCGGTTGCATTTTATCGGTTTCACAGTAAAATGGTGGGATCTAGTTGCTAAACTAGTATCTCGTGCAAATTCGAACATAGGTGCACCAGTGATCTAAGTTCATCGGAGCAGAAGCCGTGAAAGTATTTATAGAAGAAACACAGAGAAGCCACGTCGCACCGGTGAGAAAGAGATTGCAGGCAGTCTGCTAAGTCGGTATCGATCACATTACAGACCCTCCGCTCTACCTTGTCGAGAAGCCCAAGGAGAATAGCAGGGGCACCCGTCCAGATATGGCAACAGTATTCAATGCACGGTCGGATGGTAGATTTATAAATGAGCAGGATAGATTCAGACGGAGAAAACCTCCGGGTCCTGCACAGAGAACCGACTTTCATAGCAACGGATTTAGCAATGGATTCGATATAGTCATTCCACTTGCGGTCCGCTGAAAGTGTGAGACCAAGGAGGCGTAGTGTTTTACTCTCTGTGAGGCAAGCCTGGTTCATGCTATAGGAGGTAGTTGCGATTGTCTATGATGATTAATTGATAGTAGCTTCGTTTTAGAAGCATTAAAATTTACGAGCCATTTCTTGCCCCAGTACACTACGGATTGGAGGTCCTTTCCAAGCTCGGCTGCAAGGTTAGCTTTGTCTCCCGCACCAGATTTTTGGTCGAGGCGAGAATAAACTGTGGTGTCATCGGCGTACATACCTCCTTGGGATCTTATGGTATCAGGGAGATCATTAATGTAGATCAGAAAGAGCGTAGGACCTAGGATAGAGCCTTGAGGGACACCCGCGTTCGTATGGTAGTTCTGGAAGGCATGTCCGTTTAATACCACTTTCAATGTGCGGTTAGATAGGAATGACTGGATTAGTTCAAAGAACTGTCCAGCTATGCCATAGCTCCGAAGTTTGCATAGAAGGCCAGCATGCCAAACTCTGTCGGACGCTTTAGAGATATCCAAGAAAGACAGCCTTTGACCTGGTCATTCAAAAACCTATTTCCTGAACTTTATATCTTATCACATTAAATCACTGAGTCAAATATTTACCGGAAGAGTGGTAGGATTTAAAACAGTAATCTGATACCCACTTTTCTTTTCCACAATTTTCCTCATAAAAGAAAAAGCGTTTATTTATTTATTTTTTCTCTTCTTTTTCACTTTTGTTAAACGAAATATGTTTTTTTTATCTATTTTCTATTCTTGACCATTTTCTATTTTAATCTATTATAATAAATTACATATTTTACAAAGTACTATAATATCCGCCTAGTTATCGTGTCACAATAGCTTGTCCTGCTATTTTTCTATAAGAGATGGAAAAAAAAAAGATGGATTCATACTTTTCCTATGTATTAGCACGTAAGTGAATGTAATGAATGCAACTGAAATTCGAACTCGGTTCTCCAAATTCTCTGTCCTAGCCGCTATCCATTACTTCATTAAACTCTCTCATCTCCCAACAAAAGAAGGCATCTAGAAAGAGAGGGTTTTTTTTTTTATCGCAGAATCGTGCCAGTTTATTTTGGGTAAAATGGATGCCATACAAATTTGTTTTTATCCCAGTCTCTCCTCCTCAAGCTTGTTTTAAATTTAAAGTTTTCTTTTATACCTGTTGCCATCCAGATGTTGAGAATTCAGTCTGTTCTGCTATTTCACCCATAAATGGAGGGATAAAAGATGGATTCTGTTGGGACGCCCGCGCCTATTCGGCTATAATGGACTATTCCATTACTATGGAAAGTAATGGCGGCATCTACGTAGGAGAGGGTGCCGAGCAGCCGATCGACAAGTCAGTCGTAGACTTCCGGTGACGACCCGGAAGTACCCATTGCTCATACTACGTTTTACGATAGTTGAGACAATTAACCCTTATTCTTGTATTGGATACTAATAACCTTTGTAAATACTATTTTTCACGGAATACAACAATTAACCTATTCCTGTTGTTGAGTTATTTATTCCTACTCACGACATAACAGATTCATACATTTCCCAAGGGTATTAGTATGTAAGTGAATATTATGAATTCAAATGGAATTTGAACTCGGCTCTTCGATTCTTCAGTCCGAGCCAGTATCCATTACTCCACACAGTCGCCACTTTTGGGTTTGAATAAGCCACAAAATGTTTACAAGCCTTAAAATATACTATTTAAATTATTTGGAGAATTGTCTTCATCTTTGTTGCCATTTGTTCGACAGTTCGGCTGTTTTCCACTCCGGCCTTCTTCGGCTATGAATTTCAACTGAACCCTTTATTACGATCACTGAGGTATGTCATTCTCATTCATTGCGTGAAGCCTCTTTTTTGGTAGTCATAAGTTATCTCCCTCTAACAGGAATCTCTACTTGTTCACCACTACTGTAGCCTGTTATTGAACTCACAAATCTTTGGGTCAAGACATCCGTATACCGTAAGCCTTCAGTCTACCGATATATGGCTAATCCCAATCCGGAGATGAGGACAGTAGTCCGAATAATGTAAATCGTGTAAATACTACCTCATTTCAGAAATATAGACAAATGCTTTCAAAAATAAATCGCCCATGCAGCAAACATATTATATTTACTGGCCAAACAATTAAAAGTACAGTCAGTTGGAATTTCTAAAATATCTTTTAAATAGTTTTGTAGCGAAGTGGACTTCATAAGTCCGTTAGCTGTTATCACTTTTTTCAGTGTTAATAAGATTGTTGTGAAGGTAGTGTGAGAATTTAATGTTTATTGTATCATTATTTTCTTAAACATTTTGCTACTGGTAAAAGGCTTCAAGTGATGTCTTTATTTCATTTTCTTGCTTTGTTTTTTTTTTGTTATGTTTTTTTATTTGTCTTATGCAATTGGAGCAGTAGTTTGCTTGCGTTTACCGCAGCAAGCAATGGCTACCTACTGCGGGATAATCTTCTACCCAATCAGTCATGTCTCTTTCGGGACATGATCACCCAAAGCGTTTATCATATACGGCACTTAACGGACTGATACTCTTTAGTATTTCACGATATCTTTATATAATTTTCATAAATATATTTGTTAAAATGAGATGTCAGCGTTGTTTTACTCTCTTGCGTCATTTAGACGACAATTTATCCATTGCACACTGTATATCTGTTAAGATGTCAGCATTATTTTTATTTGGCATAATTTAGACAACTATTTATCCATCGCATCCTGTATGTCTGTTAAGATGTCAGCATTATTTTTATTTGGCATAATTTAGGCAACTATTTATCCATCGCATCCTGTATATCTGTTAAGGTGTCAGCATTATTTTTATTTAGCATAATTTAGACAACTATTTATCCATCGCACCTTGTATATCTGTTAAGATGTCAGCATTATTATTATTTTGGCATCATTTAGACAACAATTTATCCATCGTATTGTAAGAATATAGACATTTCCGAACGTCTGGGATTCAACGCATCACATCACATGACGTATTTTAATTTGTCTAGGGAAGATAAGTAGCGGGAGCATACATTATTTAACTGGGCAGACAATAATTTTTAACAGCAGGATGGATTTAAGGCCATCTTTATTTATTTGTCTATACCCTACCTTATGAGTTAAATGGGCTGGAATGTTTAAGTTAGAATTAGAACTAAACAATTATGGTATACTAATATAAACTCATGACGTAATAAATAATAAAATTAAAAAACTCCTCTCTCTCTTTATGAATATATATATATATATATATATATTCCAGCAAAAATTATGTACCAAATGGAACTAATATTGCGTGGTCTGATGAAATGAGTTAATTTAGCATACTGAAATGAATTATAATTTGTAACCAATTTAAATATCGTGTTGAGTTATATATATATATATATATATTGTGTATTTGTGCAACAATCTCTCCTTTATACATGTTTCATTAAAGATGACAAACAAGGTAATATCATTAATTTTTTTTAATAATTTGTTATGTGTTTATATAATGTTTTTTTCGGAACTGAAATTTGTACAATTTTAATATATTTTGTGATCCGTAAAACAATTATACGAACACATGAAAAATTATATAAAATCTTAATGATAATACATTGCCAGTCATTTTTATTGAAACCTATACAAATTATATACTATAATTTATATATATACACGAGAAGAAAAATCTCACACATAAAACAAGAAAGACATCCATATATAAAGTCCTCCGCAGAATGATCTGTTTCGCTGTATCACAGCTCATCAGTACGGTTAGACAGCCGATTGCTTTTTACCTGGGATTGAAACCCGACTGATTTGGCGTCAGTCGGCGATCCTACCTCTGAGCAACGGACGTTCGGTGGAAGGAGGCAGGCTTTTTAGCTGGTATATTATCATTATACACGCAGAAAGAGAATTTATTTTTATGAATGAAATTTCATTGATTTATGGGTAACTTAAATCTAATACATCAAATAATTCTATGAAGTGGTTAGTCAGTTAGTCAAATGCCATACGTGAAACACGCTTGGGCGATCATGTCTCGAAAGAGAAATGACTGACTGGGCAGAAGATTATCCCACAGTAGGTTGTCATTGCTTTCTGCGTAGACTGGTTGCCAGCCAAGGCTATAGAACCCAATCTGTCCTGTTATTTAACCCATAACTGGAAGGAAGAGACGGATTAATACCTTTCCCAAGGGTATTTGCGCGTAAGTGAAGGCAAGGAATGTAACTGGAAATTGAACTCGGCTCTCCGATTTCTCGTTCCGAGTCGATATCCACTGCACCACAACGCACATCCACATATGAAGTGGTAGATGATCTTAAAAAGTGCAGATTTTTTATTCGTAATCGTTGGTTAGCGTCTAAATTAACCGAGTTGGCTGTGGAAGTCATTTGTCGCAGAAATCTACCTTGTAGTTGGGTGTTTAGTACAATTCGCTTTCCTTACATTTAAACTAGATTACGATATCCACTAATTCCCAATTCCAGTTATTTTTAAGTATTTTTAACTTCTTTTTGTTAAACCTCGATGAGATTTTTTTCTCTTTTCTACTGATCATACTCGTAAAATTATAATAAAAGCAAGATAGAAAAAGAAGCAAAATACAGAAAAAAGGGGAAATTGAGGCAGATTAGTTGATTGAAACATGATGAAAAATAGATAAGAGAGATAGCGTATATGGAGGTAGATTACAGAGAAATATGATAGAAGAAGAAGAAGAGGAGGAGGAAGAAGAAGAAGAAATGAGAGATGGTGGATATGATGGTAGATTAGATTAAAACAGGGTAGAAAAAGAAGAAGAAGAAGAAGAAGAAGAAGAAGAAGAAGAAGAAGAAGAAGAAATGAGTGATGGTGGATATGATGGTAGATTTGATGAAAACAGGGTAGAAGAAGAAGAAGAAGAAGAAGAAGAAGATGATGATGATAATGAAATGAGAGATGGTGGATATGATGGTAGATTTGATGAAAACAGGGTAGAAAAAGAAGAAGTAGAGGAAGAAGAAGAAGAAATGAGAGATGGTGGATATGAAGGTAGATTAGATGAAAACAGGGCAGAAGAAGAAGAAGAAAAAGAAGAAGAAGAGAAAGAAGAAGAAGAAGAAGAAATGAGAGATGGTGGATATGATGGTAGATTAGATGAAAACAGGGTAGAAGAAGAAGAAGAAGAAGAAGAAGAAGAAGAAGAAGAAGAAGAAGAAGAAGAAGAAGAAGAAGAATGATAATGAAATGAGAGATGGTGGATATGATGGTAAATTAGATGAGAACAAGGTAGAAGAAGAAGTAGAAGAAGAAAAAGAAGAACAACATGGAAGGAGAGAAGGTGGATATGAATTTCGATTAGGAGACTGGAAGAAGAAGAAAAAGGAGAAGAAGGAGAAAAGAGAAACAGAAGATATGAAGCTAAATTGGCAGATTGATACATGATAGTAGAAGTCAGTCAGTCACATAAGTGCCATACGACATTTTCACGTTGGTTTTGTTCAACAACTGCTTGCAATAGTTTTTTGTCAAGACTGCATCACCGTCGTTTACCTTCTTCAAATTAAAGGATCTCATCACCAGTACGAAACTTCTGGAAAAACCTTCGTAGTGTCAGATTACTTGTGAAAACAACGGTTGATATTTGCAGATGTTTATGAGGCACTGTGCCCAATAAAATATCACGCGGTGTGACGTCATAAAACCGCAGCGCAAATTTAAGAACTGCGTTTATTATTTTTGGTAACTATTGCCGTTGCCAAGCGGAGTTTTATGTCAACACAAAATAAAATCGTCGGTGATGGTAGATGTTATTATATTTCAGTCTAAATAACCTCTCTGAAGATGGCTCATGTGAGCCGAAAGCTTAGAAGAAAATCAATAAATAATTTTCCAAATGTTGGAGAATTTTTGTCTTTATTTTCAACTGAAATTAAAGCAAACATACGACGTTTAGAACGGCTCATGATTATAGACATTCATTGTCTCTTATATTTAACAGCATATGTTTAGAATATATATATATATATATATATATATATATATATATATATATACAGACACACACACACAAACACACACACAAACACACACACACACAAATATCTATATATATTGCTCGAAGCTCGAAGCAAGGAATTCTACTGCTACTGTTGCGCAAAGTGATGAGGATGAGGGGTTATTTATAGGAAATGTAATAGTTATGTAATATAACAATCTGGCCCCACCCGAGGAAGTGATGCAAGCGATGGTGTTTTCCATCGGTGAAGGGGGCGGCGAAGCGACAAGACAGGTGTTGTGAAATACATCCTGTCGAAAGCCGGAGCGGATGTCATTTTGACCTTATTTCCGACAGCGGCGGAAATGGCTACAGAGGCAAACAGATCAGGTGCCTCTTAGAATTACGTGGGCGTGCGTGGGCGAGGCAAAAAACCCGAAGGAAAGTCCCGGTTCTAGAGGACTATATAAAGACCTTAACACACGGATTCGCCAGTAGCAGAGAACGGCCGGTAAAGCAGAGAGAGACAACACAGGCAGACTACACTCCCGTCAGCCGACATATGCGTATATATATGCGTATTTGTTGTTTTGTCGTCATACGGCGATATATAACAGTTATAGGGGTGTAATAGACGGGTGAGAATACCGAGAATGGGGGTGGACTAGATAAAAAAAGAGCTTTATAGAATGGATGCGAGTTAGTGAGATAGGGGATGTCTTTTGACCTTACTTTTAAATTTCTGCAGCCGGATGCAGTTTACCATCATGCCCAGGATCTATGAGGGTTGATATGTAGAATGAAACATGATAGAAAAAGCAGAAGAAAAAAAGAAAAAGAACAACAACATGGAAGGAGAAAAGGTAGATATGAACTTAGATTAGGAAAATGAAACATGATAGACTAAGAAGTTTTAAAAGAAGAAGGAGAAAAGAGAAACAGAAGATATGAAGGTAAATTAGCGGATTGATACATGATAGTAGAAGTCAGTCAGCTAGTTAAGTGCCATACGTAATACACGCTTGGGCGATCATGTCTCGAATGGGACATGAATGACTGGGCAGAAGATTTTACCGTAGTAGGTTGCCATTACCTTCTGCCGTAGACTGGTTGCCAGCCAAGGCTATAGAAACCAATCTCTTCTGCTATTTAACCCATAACTTGAGAGAAGAGACGGATTTATACCTTTCCCAAGGGTATTTACGCGTAAGTGAATGTGATGAATTTAACTGGAATTCGAACTCGGCTCGCCGATTTTCCGTTCCGAGTGGATATTCACTGCATCACAAAAATGAAATGGACGAAGAAGAAAAGGAAATAATATCGTGAGAAGGCGGATAGAGAATTAGATTAGGAGAAGTAGTAGTAAATGGAGAACGCAAAATGGAAGCAGAAAAAACGCTGTCGAAAAAAAAATCAAATGAAAAAAAAAAATGAGGGATATGAAAATGATGGTTTTCAAAATAACAGGGAAAAAATGTCCGACACTGAAAAACCTCCACTCAGACAATATGATATTCCTTGTTTTTCAGAACATTGATCGTTCTAGATTGTCTCATCATGCTTCCTGTTTACCATTTTAATATTTCTTCGTTTTCTTCTTGTCATAGGTCGTATAGCTGAAAATTTACAAGATGCCTCGCTTAAACATAATAAGCATGGAAGCCGTACGCATCAAGAAGGAGACAGCGCACGGCGTAAATCTTTTACAAAAGGCCAGGCTCCATCTTTTAGGGAGGACAGTTAAAATGAGTTTATTGAAGAGATAAGCGCAAAGGCAACAGCTAATTCTATATGATGAGACAGAAATGATTGAAAAGCAAGGGAGAAACGCCATATCAAAATAAAAAATAACAGGAAAGAAAATGGACAAGTCTGCTTGTAGCGTATTTATTTAAAAGCTGTCACAATATTTTGAAACTCATATTCTTATGTGAATTTTTTGTTTTATATACGTTGTTTAACATGTTTTAAAAATGGGCTCTGGGAAATGTTCAATAGAAGCGCTTAAGAAATTGCGACTGGCTTCATCGAAAAAAAAAAGTCCTCTTTGTCTTTTTTACGAACCAAATTCTATGAACGGTCATGATGGATTGCCTGATTATTAATGTCTAGAACATAACATTTTAAATTTCATATTAGGTGATTTTTTTTTTCTATTCAGATTACAACTTGACTCCTGTTCATTTTCAAACATCATATATTTTCTCTCGTTTGTATTTTTAACTGCATTAGATCTCTCTCTGTCTCACTCGCTTACAATTTCTCGTTCACTCTGTCTCGTTCAGTCGCTCACTTACTCTTTGGCGCTATACATCTAGACCTCCCTCACTTTCTCTCTCTCTCTCCCTCCCTCCCTCTCCCTCTACGTTCTCGCTCTCTCTATCATTTTCTTTTTCTATACTTTTGTCTTTCCCTTTATTTCGTTCACGCCCAATCTCTCGCGAGATTTCGCTCACATACACTCTCTTTCTCCTTCTCATTCGCTCGTTTGATATCTCTCCCTCTCTCAATATCTCTCTGATATTCTTTCTCACACTAACTTTCCACGTTATCACCGTGACCCACTCTCTTGTTCCATCTCTTTCTCTCGCTTTCTGTCCTGCTCTATCTCTCGCAATGTCGTTCTCAGACACAAAGACAGGTATCGTGTTCTTTTCTCTATTGCTCAATCTCTCTCACGCTTAACAACGTTTTATCCTACCTCACTCCCTCTATCTCTGGATATCTCATCTTGTCTCACACTCTTTCATATTGTTGTTGTCTCTCTCTTTCCGACTCGCCCTCCGAGCTATCTATCCCTAAGTTTTACCATCCCTCACCCCTTCTCTCTCTGGATGTCTCATATTGTATCACTCTCTGTCATATTCTTGTTGTCTCTCTTTTTCCGACTCGCCCTCCGTGCTATCACTAAGTTATACCATCCTTCACCCCTTCTATCGCTGGAAATCTCATACTGTCTCACACTCTGTCATATTCTTGTTGTCTCTCTCTAACTCCCCCCAACGAGCTACCACTAAGAATTATCCTCCCTCACCTTCTCTACCTCTAGATATCTCACACTCGGTTTATTCCTTCTGTCTTTCTTTATATCTTTTATACTATCCTAGCAGTATAGCCCGGCGTTGCTCGGGTGTAACGAATGCTTTAAAACTAATCCATGGTCCTGAGGCTCAGATTCAGCCTAAAGAATATTTGTGTGAAGTTTGGTGAGAATTGGATAAAAATTGTGGATTTGTATAAAGGACATACATATAGATAAACAGACACACACACAAGCATTTTGCCTTTTATATATATATATATATATATATATATATATATATATATATATATATATATATTATCGATTTTCTGCACTGTTGTAAGAACTGTAACCTCGAAACTTCCGAATATCGTTTCTTATGTCTTTGTCTATGAGTGTATCAAATTTGATTACAATCGGACCACTCCTTCTATAACCCGATTTTTTCGATTATCGATTTTCGATATTTATCGGGGGTACCTCGACACAAAACCTAGCTAAGAACACTCGCAGACGGTTATAGTACAACTGTGTAAATTTTCAAGAAAATCGGTTCAGCTGTTTCGGAGTCTATAGGTAACGGATACACACACACACACAGACACACACACACAGACAAAGTTCCATTTATAAATAAGTTTAGATATCTACTGAGCTATTTGTCTATATTTCCGAGAAGGTAATTATTTACATGATTGACTATCTTCAATTATACATGGTCCACTGGATAAAAGTGTCGGTTCAATCCAGTGACTTAACGTAAAGAGTTGTGAGTTCAATACCTGACTATAGCAAAAGTAAAAATGAAACAAAAAAAACTTTGAGTCGAGTTAAAATTAGACATATGGAAGTTGCATGACTCAGTGAACGAGAACAATCTACCCCAGTGAAATAAATAAATGGTTCTTTAAAATTCTAATCTCCTGAAGAATTTAGGAGCGTACAACTGCCGAAACGTCGTGAATAGGGCAACAAAGATGAGGACAACAGTCCGAACAATGTAAATAATGTAAATTTCTTTGGCTCCCTGATTCACTCATTTTCTCGTTCAGTAACCTGTCTAATCTGAATTTATTATTGAATAATAGCAGTAAAAATTACATCAATTTAAATAACTCGACGGAAGTATTAATAAGATACGTGTCTTTGTGTCTGAGAGCGATAATAGCAACGGTAACACTGTGAATAATTCACCAGTAGACATTTACACTACAACCAGTGAACATAGATGGAAACATCGAATGTCTTTACTCGCAAAGAGAATGTCAAAATGTTAATATATGGAAGTCTACAAAATGTTTTCTTTCGAATTTTAAGCATGACTGAGAAAAATAAAGCGGGATCCGTGACTTTTTGGGATATATTAAGAAATCCGAATTCTTCGACTGGGATTTGAACACGGCCTGCAGATTTATTTATTTATTTATTTATTTATTTGTATGTGGATGATGAATATTATGCTCTCATTACGACTGAGCACTTTAGCGAGGAAAATTTGAAAAAACAGTTACCACAGTTATATACGATTTTCTTTGAGACTAATCTAGTCTCAGTAAATATATATTTATCTCTCTCTTTATCTCTCACTCTCTATGTCTCTCTCTCTCTTTCTCTCTCACTTCTGAGTGAATTCATACTCCTCTGACACTCATCAATGGTCAATCAATAAATACCCAAATTGAAACGATTTGGACCTTGTCTTGGCTGAACACTTAGTCAAAAAAATGTTCAAATGTATTCTAAAACGTGATCGCCTAAATTAAATAAATCTGTTTTCAACTAGACGGACATGTGTTAATTTGCTTTTGAAATGTAAGCTACTTTTAGCTACGTGATGCTAAAATCTATTTACGTTAAATTACGGAGTACTAGTTGAGTTTTCGTACCTAGGAAGTGTTCTAACAGGAGATGGAAAGTGCGACTAGGAGATCCTAAGGCGAATTGGCATGGCAAAAGACGCGTTCCAGAAGATGAGCAAACTACTAACACACAGGAAAATCTCAATAGAAACGAAGAAAAGAGTGCGAGACTGCTACGTGATGTCAGTCCTTCAATATGGCAGTGAATGCTGGAAAATAAAAATCGAAAATGAGGACAAAACTGGAAGCGGCCGAAATGTGGTTCTACAGAAGGATGCTACGGATATCGTGGACTGAGCATGCAAGCAACGAGGAGGTGTTGGAAAGAATGGCAACAAAAAGGAAATTGATAGTGAGCATCAGGAAGAGACAACTGAAGGTCCTGGGACATGCAATGAGGAAAGAGAGCCTGGAGAACCTGATACTGACTTGTCAAATAGAAGGAAAGAGAGACAGAGGAAGGCAACGGTTAACATATTTGCAGGGTCTGATCAGGTGGATGACGGAACGGGGGTTGCCAGAAGCAACAGGCTCAAACATACTAAGAGCAACAAGGGATAGGGAGATGTGGAGAACCATGATCGCCTACGTCCTGAAGGGACAGGGGACATAGAAGAAGTTGAGTTTTCAAGCGAAAAATTATTTCCAAAACAAGGGGTCAACTTATAGGGCAGGATTTTAAAAAAGGAAGACAGCACTTCTAACAATTAGCGTCCAAAACTGACGGTGTTGTCAGCAGACTGCTACAAATATATCCCAGTAAATCTTGTTTTTCTTAAAATCTTGTGTTTCTCAAATATCCCAGTAAATCTTGTGTACATAACAGACATATTAACACAGATTATTTTCAATTTAAACATTATTTTTTATGGGTACTCGTATTTGAGTATATATATATATATATATATATATATATATATATATATATATATTTGAAGCACAAAAATGTCCAGCAATTTTTAGCAAAAGTTTTCCAGTTACATTAGTTACTTTAACTCACATCCCTGAAGATGACCTAGGAAAGAGGTTGAAAGTACTTGGGTACCTTGAGAAATGAATCAAAATAACACCTGTCAACGTTACAGCTCATTTCTGACATCTTTTGCAATGCGAATGATTATCCGTGAGTATGAACGGATTTTATCAAAAATAAGCAAACATAATGTTTGCAATTTATTTAATCTCACACACACACACACACACACACACACACACACACACACACACACATATATATATATATATATATATAATTTAGAGTGGGAATAGCCATTTTCACCATGTCAGTTTACGACATTCATTGTCGACTCCGTTTAAACAAAGAATAAAGAAAAATTCTCATGTTGAAGGCATGGGCTAGTAAAGGAAGTGGTGGAGGAATGTTGGCTGTTATAGGGTTAAGCTATTGGAATTTTAGGAGTAATTTCTTCTATGGTAGTTGGAGCTATGTGTTTGACATTTAGTTAGGTAAGAGGGAAAAGGTTACTGCTTAGCTAAATTTTTAATAAAAAAAACTATTGTGACTAAACGGAATAATAAAATAACTTTTGCAATTTAATTTTTTTTCTCTGACGACACATACGAATGATCTCTCTAGGTTTATTTAGAAGTACATTCTGATATTGAAATTTCAAAATTTTAATTTTTTCTGTTAGACATAGATTACATCTGTCTCTTAAAGTATTAAGGGTGCTTGCCTTGCCTATCAGCCTCCACTTTAGGTCATTTTCTTTTAATTCCCAGTAAACTGCTCAACACATCATTTAAAGTGGTTATAAATTATAATTAATTTCTATGAACTAAATTAGCTCATTTCTTCAGATCATACTATATTCGTTTAATTCGGTACAACTATTTTCCTGGAATAAACATTTCTTTTAGAATGAAATATAAATCAAATAACACGATCGATAATATCGGCTTGTTAACTTCTCTCAGTTTTGTAAACTGCTTCCTTTCATTGGTTAAAATAATTGATACCGGATCGTGAAATTTGGCTTCGTCTTTTGCCTTCAGTTTGGCCTGTTGGTCAAAAATAGATTTTACACAGATTGTGAAATTTTTACACAGATTGTGAAATTTTGAAACAGCGAAGAAAAGAGAGTCTGCTTTCCCGACAGCTAAAATCTCTAGGAGTTTAAATGTAAGGTCAATAGACACCCCTATCACACTAACTTGCATCTATTCTCCCAACACTCTCACCATCTGCCCAACCCTCATTCTCGGTATCCTTACCCGTCTATCAGCCTCCTTATTACTTTACCTATATCTAACCATCCTTTCCCAGCACTCTATTTACCCCCCTGCGCAATAGTGGTAGTGAAATGCCTTGCTCGGGATGAAACGATTACATATAAAAAAAAATATCCTGCTTCTGATTGTAATCAGTATGTATGCTACGGTATCAAAATAGAGTGAAGTGGGTGATGTTAAGCATTATAATGTACAAGTGGGCCTGTTCCCTCAACAATAACGGCAAAATATTTAGATCGATATGCTATTTAAAATGACGGCAACATATATATTGAATATACTTACGATTGAGTATCTTACATTAAGACCAGAAAAAAACAAAATGATACAAAACACTGAGCGTGAGAAAAGGGGAGTTTATGTATAAATTACAATTCGAATTAGTCACAACACATTACGTTTCATCTAGCTACATTGTTCTGTTGTTAATATTTCGGTCTCTCACGTGGTATGACGTCATAGAAGCGCATCACGAATTTATGATTTGCATCTGCTATACTGTGACAGTTATCATCGCATAGCAATCTTTTAAATAAACATAACAGACTAACATTATTGATGGCGAATATCTTTGTGTTAATTCGATGCAACCTCTCTAGAGATAGCTCATGTGATCAGAAAGCTTAGATAAAAGACCAGTGTAAAAGAAATATCGAAATATTGGACAAGTTTTTTGTTTACTTTCACCAGAAATTAACGATAACATACTATGTTTAGAAAGGGTCATAATAGACTTTCATTGTCCGTTACATCTTAAAAAATATTTTGTTTAAATATTTGAGATTAAGGATGTATGCAGGTTTACCCATGTGTGTGTGTGTGTGTGTGTGTGTGTGTGTGTGTGTGTGTGTGTGTGTGTCCGTTACCTATAAACTCTGAAAGGGCTGAACCGATTTTCTTGAAAATTTACACAGTTGTACTATAAGCGCCTGCGAGTATTCTTAGCTAGGTTCTGTGTCGAGGTACCCCCGATAAATATCGAAAATCCATAATCGAAAATATCGGGTTATAGAAGGAATGGTCCGATTTTAATCAAATTTGATACACTCATAGACAAAGACAAAAGCAACGATATTCAGAAGTTTCAAGGTTTCAGTTCTTACAATAGTGCAGAAGATCGATAATATATATATATATATAAAAGGCAAGATGTTTGTGTGTGTGTGTGTGTGTGTGTGTCTGTTTATCTGCCTGTATGTCTGTATTTTTTTAGCCCATTTATTTTAGTTTTTGTTTCGGGTTTAGCTCTAAGTAGGTATAATTGTAGTTCTTAGTCTCAGCCATGATACCATTTACTCAGAGGACTTATTTAGCCTTCGAAATTCAGTTAACGACGAAAAAAACTTATTTGATATCGAGACCTGGAAATCAAAATTTGACTTACATCCATTCATTTTTTTTTCAATCTACGGTTTCGCTTTAACTGGAAACAACTATTGCTTTTTAGTCTTTCGTGCCAACGTCCAAAGAGCCTGAGCTGCAGGACCATGGATTAGTTTTAAAGCTTTCATTACACCTGAGCAATGTCGGTCTGCACTGCTAGAATGGTGCTAATTTTATACATTTTTTAATCATTTCACCCTAAGCAAGGCAATAAATCCACCAAGAACAATTAGGTGCAGATATTAAGAAAACAGAATATAACTACTAAGGCTGCATTTAAATTTCTGAAGATCAAAGTTGACTGGGAAGTCAAATGAGAGTTCGGCAAGCGAGAAGTGACAGGGAATTTCACCACTGCTGAGAAGAAAACGATGAAACATTAATCTTTGGCTTCCCAATTTTCATTACAAAGCGTCAGTGCTTCTGTTAGGGGACAGTGAATAAAACCGTTTCGGAAGAAAACGGCGCTGTCTGTAGGTTGGCAGAATGCTAGAAATTGCAGGAAAATGTCAAATTAGGTTGGGCGCAGGCCAAGTATTTGAGAATTCATAATGCGTACGTTGAGAACGCGAGTGAAGAAGCGATTGTATGAATGAGGATTGTCCGTATAAGATGGAACGCTTCAGGAAAAGGAATACGACCTGCCACTAACTGATCCGGGGAGAGTTGATTGTCTAAGCGCCGAAAGTATACGGCACCCAGTGAGGATCGAACTCTCTACTAATGATGCTAATGAGACAAGATTACTAACCACCTCCAGATGCTCAGTTGATTTTCTAAACGCTGCTTAGATCTGGATCAAGTCTGTAAGAATTGGGTATCCATTTGTACACCATAATCACTTGTAATAAGTTTTATTGAGAGAAACTTGCTAACCATTACACCACAGTCCGAACAATGCAAAAACATATAAAGAATTAAATTACATCATAACATAAATATAGACAGATATTGAGGGTGAATATCGCAACAAAGATGAGGAAAATAGGCTGAACAATGTAAATAGTGTAAATAATTACAATACATCATTTCAGAAATATAGACAGATATTGAAGGTGAATATGGCAACAAAGATGAGGACAATATTCTTAACAATGTAAATAATGTAAATAATCACAATACCTCATCTCAGAAATATAGACGGATATTGAAGGTGAATATGGCAACAAAGATGAGGCCAACAGTCCAAACAATGTAAATAGTGTCAATAATTACAGTATCTCATCTCAGAAATATAGACAGATATTGAAGGTGAATATGGCAACAAAGATGAGGCCAACAGTCCAAACAATGTAAATAGTGTAAATAATTACAGTATCTCATCTCAGAAATATAGACAGATATTGAAGGTGAATATGGCAACAAAGATGAGGCCAACAGTCCAAACAATGTAAATAGTGTAAATAATTACAGTATCTCATCTCAGAAATATAGACGGATATTGAAGATGAATATGGCAGCAAAGATGAGGACAACAGTCCGAACAATGTAAATAGTGTAAATAATTACAATACCTCATCTCAGAAATATTGAGAGATATTGAAGGTGAATATGGCAACGAAGATGAAGACAACAGCCTGAACAATGTAAATAGTGCAAATAATTTCAGTACCTCATCTCAGAAATATAGACAGATATTGAAGGTGAATATGGCAACAAAGATGAGGACAATAGTCTTAACAATGTAAATAATGTAAATAATCACAATACCTCATCTCAGAAATATAGACGGATATTGAAGGTGCATATGAAAACAAAGGTTATGATGACAATCTGAACAATGTATTGTTTTTTAAGCGGCGTATAGATGTTGCAGAAGGCTGGATATATGATGTACGGAGATTCGAACTCACTATTCAGTTGTAGTAGGTTCTACGGAGACAAGCCTGTTAACCATTACACCAGGTTGAGGTGCCCTAACTGATCCTGGGATAAGAGGCATTGGTAGACGAGTTGGGGTAATCCTAAAATATTACATTTAAAAATATATTTTGATGCGTCTGAGGTTCTGGGATGAACTATTATTCAAATTATTTACATAGAAACAGTTATCCTCATCATTGTTGGCGTTATCTCAAC